>WYDI02018320.1:0-41438 GCA_009867235.2 Psittacus erithacus
AACCGCTCCTTGTCCTCCTCATGCAGGGGTATGGAGAAAAAACAGTCCTTAATATCGAGGACAGCACAAGGGTGCCCTTCTGGTATCATAGAGTTCATGGGCAACAGCGTTTGGACAGGACCCATTGGTTGGATTTTCTTATTTACTTCACATAAGTCATGGAGGAGGCGAAACCCCTTGCTGGTTCGTTTGGGTATTACAAAAACTGGGGTGTTCCAAGGACTGATGGAAGGTTCTATGTGACCTCGCTGTAACTCATGGTCAACTAACTCGAGAAAAGCATCCATTCGAGGCTGCGACAAGGGCCACTGCTCGACCCACACTAGGTCGGACGATGTCCACGTCAGTCTGATTGGGAGAGGTGGGTGTGCGGCAGTGGCCCTTACGGTAAATTTGTCACCCTGGCTTTTAATAGGGCTAAAGCGTCCCTTCCCAGCAGGGGTGGGACCCCTGACATAACATATGGGAAAAGGGTAATAGTTTTTTCCGGTCCTTTTTCAGTGTGGAGTGTTATTGCTACCAATTGGGCACTCTTCCGAGCCCGAATTACTCCCCCAACCCCGCCCACCATGGGGGCATCTTCCAATTTCCAATACGGAGGCCAATTCGTCCCAGGGATAACTGTAACGTCTGCTCCAGTGTCGATCAGGAAGGGAACCCTAATAGTGGTGCCGTCTAAGGCATTATAGAGGGAGCAAATCCCCCATACCACTGGTGGATTGTCACATTTTACTGCTAGGGCCACCCTGGGGTCTTGCCCCCAAGGGGCGGCCCTTGCTGTCCCTGGGCTAGGGACATATTCGGCTGAACCGTTGGTTGAGCCATGAAATTGGTCGCTTCTCGAGGGGGCAACGGGTTTGGGAGTGCCTCGCCCCAGCTGGGGGTGGCATAGTTGGGCCGCCTCATATCCCAAGTGGGAGGGGGCTGTGTGCGGCCCAAGTGCCCTCTCCCCCTCCTGTTTCCCTGGGTTCGGGTTTTAAATGTGCAGTCCTTAGCGAAATGCCCTTTCTTTCCACAGACCCAACACGGTCCTCTGGATCAGTTTTAGCGCGGGGGGGGCGTTGTTGGTGGGTCCCCCGGCTGAGGGCAATTTGCCACAACGTGGCCTGTCCGGCCACATTTAAGACATACCGTCACATTAGCTATTGCTGTCTGATCAGCCACCTGAATCGGAGTCAACTGCTCTTCCTTCACGACATGCTTAATCATATTTGCGATGCTTGACCCCTCTGGTAGTGATCGCAGGATTTCCTTGGTGGCCGAATTACACTGCTGATGCAGGCATTCTGCTACAACCGGGCCCTTTGCTTCCGCAGGCGGGGTCGAAGAGTCGACTGCTGCCTGGAGACAGTCTACGAACTGTGTAAAACTCTCACTTTCACTTTGCTTTATTGTGGCCCATGGCGATGGTTTGGCAATAACTCTGGAGGCTGTGCAAATGGCTTCCCTGGCCGCACGAGTGGTTGCCATAACCTCCGGGGCCTGTATGCCCTGAGCTTGTGCCTGGGGGGTGAGCATTGCTGGGTCTGTACTCATTAGCCGCTGCAGGGTAGAACCATGTAGCTGGTGATCCGCCCCGGCTACTTGGGCCAGCTGCCTCGCACAGTTGTCCTCTCAATCTTGTCTAAAAACAATCATCCCTGCTCCATCAAAAATCAGTCTACAAGTTTGTTTTATATCGAATGGGAGCATGTCATCTCCCCAGAACATACCATCTATAAGGGTGGAGACCATGGCAGAATTATGCCCTTTGTCTGCGATTGCTTTAACAATCGCTTGTACTTCCTTAGGGTTTATTGGTGAGTAGACCCTCTGCCCCCCGTCCGTCACCCGGACCGGAAACGCTAGTACAGTCGGTGAGGCCTGACCGGCACATGCCATCTGCATTTCCTTCCAGTCTGTGAGAGGGAATTGTTCCCCTCGCGGCTCTGCTTTAATCCGGCTGGGGGTACTGTGGCTTTTGGTTTTGTGTACCCGCGTGTCCTCCTCCTCTGGGTCCGAGTCGGTTGCCGGCCACTCCTCCCAGCTGGCATCTGGTCCAGAGTCGGAATCCGATTGGTTGGTTACTTCCGGGTTCCGATACCTTTCTGACGAGCTCTGGCCCCGCCCGGGCGCCTTGCGGGTGGGCCGGCTCTGGCCCCGCCCACACGGGCTCCGGCCCTGCCCACACCCCTTGCAGGCGGACTGTCCCCCCGTGGGACTTCGGCCCCGCCCACCTCCCTTGCGGGCGGGCTGTCCCTCCCCTCGAGGCTCGTCCCGCCTCCTGCGCGGCGGGGTGTGCGCCCTGCACGGGCATGTTTTCAAATGGACGTCCTGAGCGGTTCTCCGCCCCTCGCTCGTGTTCTTTTCCCCTTGTTTAATGCCTCCATTGTCCTTCTCCGTCTCATTCTCATCCTCCTCCCATTCACACGTGCCCGTTGGTTCCCACGCTTCCTCCCTGCTCCCGGCGGGGGCGTCCTCGCCCCGCCCTTCCCCTTGTTGTTCGGCGCCATCTTGGGGCACATAGGGCGGGGGCCTTGGCCAAATGGCTTCGGACTCCGCCTTCCCGGCGGCACCCCTGGCCACCTCGGCCAGCCCACCCCGGCCAGCCCACCCCAGAAGGATTTTGCTTGTTTCTGCCCCTCTGTAAGTAAAGCGTCTTCTTTTAGATCTTTAGGCTCAGCTGAATCATCACCGGCGGGGGGGTGCAAAGTCTGCGTGGCTGCCCCGACTCCCAATTTCGGGGTGACCATCAGACAGTCCCTTGCCGCCTTCCAGGTCTCCTGCTCTTGGAAGGCCTTCTGCAAGGCCTGCGTGACTTTCCCCCATGACTTAAGGGTTTTCCCACAACCCGAGGACATAGTTTCCTCAGCCAACGCTTTAGTACATTTATCCCACACCTCAGGGTGGAGAATATCCACTGGCTGGTCAATGACCCCGATTTGTAAAAGCCTCGTAACTGTGAGAGTAAAATCTTTAGGGTTACAATCAATCCCCCACTGTTTATGTAATTGTGATACGACCTTCACAAGGGCTTCCATCCTCCTTGTTGATCCGGGAGCGTCCTCCCTGCCTGGCTGGTCCTGCCGCTCTGGCTGCTGTTCACCCGTCCAGGCGAGTTCCCGGGTTTCGGCACCACTTGTTGTCTCTGGGGGTGTGGTGACCCGTTTCAGGGACGGCACGGGACCCCACCTTGGGTCACGCAGCCATCAGCTCACAGACACCAATGTGGTGGACAGCAAATGGCATTTATTGAAGGACTGTGTGGCATTATATAGTATGGGTTTACAACGTCACTTCCGTCTGCCTACGTCATAAACTACAAGCTACACACCACTGGCTATCCATGAGGCTAACACACTATTGGCTATCAGGGAGAGGAGCCTTATCTTTCCGTACAGCACGAGATCTTCCGACAGCCAGGCCCTAACTACCCACAAAACACAGGGAGTGAATATTTCCCTTCCACACATGCAGGCTTCTAGGGACTGGATTTTAGTGTGTACAGCATGCACCCCTCTGGTGCATGATCTGAAATTCAAGGTGTGACTACTCTAAGCACGTTTTTGACTGCAGCTAATTGCCACCTCTTTAACACTAATACATGACACCACCACAATTTTAAAATATGATGGAGAGTAAGTAAAGAATCTGTGGATGATCACAAGTCAGCTTACTTTAACATTTAGATGATGAGTCTTTGAGTATGTTTCCCATCAGGGTAAGTCTCTCATTGGAGACCTGCACAATGTCATAACTAGTGAAGGAAAAGGCAGCAGCTGCATTTAATTAAAAATTCATAATAGCTTTGATTGTCAACATTCTCTATTTTACTTGGTTGTATCTTTAGCCTCCAGGGCTCTTGACCAAATCTGAATTTATTTGGAAAGACTGAATGCAAATGGTCCAGCCATCTTTGCACATGATGAGTACTAAAAATATGTAATTTTTTGTTGTAAAAATATTATTCTATTATTAAAATATTTTCATTAACAACTATGTAGTTGGAAAAGCTGTTAATAGAAAGTTGAGATTTCATTTGGCATCCAAACAGTCAATGTTGAGGAGACATGGCTGTCTGTGTTTCAGAATTAATTGCCCTGAATTCAGACTGAAAAAGTGAGGTCTGCACGTAAATACCATTCTTCACAAATAATTCCTTTTATATTTATAAATTTTTACATAAAGAGCGGTTGTGGTTTATATCCAGGTATAACTTATCTTGAAAAGTGAAAGTTATACAGCAAGTAGGCTACACAGAATAAATGCTACCTGTTTGGGATATGGAGACCCTGATTAACAGAAAAGTGTGGTAGATATGCGCTGCATGATTTTCCATTCTTATAGTCACAAAAAGTTTTTAAAATCTTGAAGAACAAGCTGCTGTTGCTCATTTGGTTCTGTAAACAAGTTGTAAACTGAATATGCAGTTCAATAAAGTACTAAACAGTCAGAAATTGTTCTTGTTTACAATGTACATGCAATCTGTAAAGAAGTGTTTTACGCTCCTCTTCACTCCAAAGAGAAGACTCAGCACAAGGTCCTTCCATCTTTTTTTACGGTTTATTCTATCACTAGGTGAAATATAATTATCTTTGCAACCATGCACCCTCCCCAAGAAAATACAGACAATTCTCCAGAAAGAAGGTTATTTGATATTCAGTGTGATCTTTAATGTCCTTCTATGTAGAATTTACATAACCCACCTTAAAAAGGCAGAAAAAATACACTTAAAACGTGTTAAAAAGAGAAAACTTGTGTCATCAGTTCATATATTTCATCCATTTTATATCTCTTCTTTACCACCTTCTTGGTCCCTCCTTCTTGCTCTTTGCTCAGCCTGTAAAATGTAAGTCTCTCTTGAGCATAATGTGCAGTAAAGGTGTAGTAAGTTTACATTAACAAAACCCAGTAAATCTGAGGGCACAAGTCAAGGTCCAGAACTTGTAGATGAGTGTTTACTATATGTACCCTTGCACAGTGTGGATGTAACACTCAGCAACACTTAAAAGAAATCATTTCTCATTCAAAATTCATTATATTGTAACTACAGATTTAGTAACATACTGTCAGTTTCTATTGATTAACCCAGGGATATTGTGGTAACTTGAAGCATACTGAAAGTGCCTTTAAAAGAAGGTACTGATTTTATCCAGGAAGAGCGGTATACAAGCCTGCTAAAAAGATGTGAGCAGTGTAATTCTTTAAGAATAACCAGAATTGACAGACTGCAAGTTATCATATTGTATGTGCTCTTCTATGAAAATCATTTATATTTGAAAACCAAACATTTAGCTCCCTTAAGCAGGTTAAGATGGTAAAGATTCTAATTTGAATTGATGATGGTGAAAAAAGGAGAGCTACAGGCGTTTGATTGAACAACTAGAACTTGAGGAGAGACCCATAAATTCAGGAGTAAGACAATTTGTGATTATAGCACATTATCATGCATATACTGATTATGACTCATCTTGAACTTGTCTGATACTTCATAGTTGCTGAGTCTTTAAAATACTCAGATTTAAACAAATATGTGGTGAGTTACTGCACTTCCGGGTACATGAATGTGTTCAAACATTACTGCATTTGATCCCTTGATAACTTGCAAAATAACCTGATATTTTGAGACAAATTATGTTGTAATTGTACCATGGGAACTCTATAAAGACATTTTTTATTATATGAGTGCGTTGAGACACTAGCACATGTTGTCCAGAGCCATGGTTACCCCATCATTGGCAGTGCTCAAGGCCAGGTTAGATGCAGCTTTGAGGAACCTGAACTAGTGAAAGTTGTCCCTGCTTGTGGTAGGGGTGTTTGCCTAGATGACCTTTGAAGGTCCCTTCCAACCCTAACCATTCTATGATTCCATGATTCTTTTCTGCAACTTGCTTGATGAATTATTTTTTTTTATTCCGTTATCTGGTTTGACTCAGTAATAGCTTTCCTTGAAATTACTTAAAACCAAGAAACTAGAGTAATTTTACATAATAAGAACTTAAGCCATTATGAATTGATGATTTACCTTAATGTATTATATTGTAATATCCATTTCTGCTTTTGTTAACGCAACTGAAGCTTCCATAAATAATGAGAAATCCTCTCATTCAGTTATTGAAAATATCCTAATGAAACTCAAAAGGTAAAGATTTATACCAAGAATGTTCAAATGAACTGCTTTCTTTAGCAACGGTATTTGTGTCACTAGTAAAATCACTATATGAGTAAAGTCTTTCCCATATATTTTTCATATATGTATATCATATACATGTATATATTTATGTATGCAAATTTATCCAAAAAGAAGCATACAAAAATTTGAAATCAAGGCCAAGCGGTATAGACAAATTACCCTAAATCATAAATGAATCTGCAGTTATTTGCCTCTATAGTGTTTAAACATTTTAACAGGTTTTTTTTTGTTGTTTTTTTTTTTTTTTTTCAAATAAGCATGTCCTTGAAAGTTAAAGACAAGTACTCAGTTTTTTGGCCTCTTTTGTATTATTTAACTGACTTCTTCCCTCCACCTGCTGTCTGCTTAATGTGATCTGGTAATTTCATGCCTCTGGAATGTCAGGAAGAGTAATAAAATAGCATTTTAAGAACATGTTTAAAGCTGATCTAAATGTCACTGTTCTTCTGAAGCTATTAAAAAAAAGAAAAGAGCTCACAGCAAATTCTCATATAAGACAACTCTGAAACTTCCATGCTTAAAAAGAATTGTTGTTTTGGCTCAGAGGATATTCTGTAAAATGAAGGGACAATTCAGAGCTCACAGATTATACTCATAGCAGATTAGAGTTATCCTTTTATCATCTTCTAAAGAATGCTCTCCTGCTTATTACTTTTCCTCTCCACTCTGATTTTTTATAACACAGATGTTAAACATATTTTATGATTTAAAAGTAATTATTATTACTGAAGAAGAAGAAATCTTACATGGTTCAGGGTCCTGATATAACACCCAAAGGTACAAGTGCTGATTTCAGTTTTTGGATCTGGTTTCCCAGTCTTGCAAGGCTGATATACAAATTTTTTTTTTTTTTTTTCCTTAGTGTCTGGAAGGAGAGGAAAAAGCCTGAAAAGGAAGGCTGTAAATAAAAGCCTTCATTACCAGAATCAGGTAAGGCAAAAATTGGTCAAGAAATTGAGGTTATTACTGTGCCTCAGTCCTCCCTTCATTTTGCGTCTTTCAGGTGACAAAGGTTACCAAAAAATCCTTCTTTTTCAAAATAATTTGATGAAATGTCATTTCCCTGAATAAAGGAAAAGGCATCCCTGAAAATACTCTGTCAGAACTTTATTGTGATTAAATTTTTAATGGTTACGCCTGTAAAATCATTGACATTTACACTAAGGTATGCTGAAAGAAACTTCTGAGAAAGGGTTGTACTTTTAACTCAGGAAGTCTCTTCCATCACAGCCATACTGCACTCTAGGATTACATAACACATTTTACCTTGCCACCATCAGGTCACCAATCATGCACAGCACCTGTCTTGCACACCCAGCATAGGCTGTGTAGCATTGCTTGTCCAGAGGTGAGTGTCTTCATCCTTCTTTCATGACTCATGGCTCTGGGTCACTATCTGTTTCAATGGGATAAAAGCCAAAGCATGGATACGACATTAAAGCAGCACTAATGTAGCTCCAGTGAAGACTGAGAGTGGACCAGAGGTAAAACAAAGCTTCCAAGCAAATGAGAAGAGGGACCTATCTTCCAGCTTTTTCCTCATAATGACTCTTCCCACCAGCTATTCTTGTGCAGTCAGCTATTCCCCTAAGGGAGCGGGAAAGTGGGCTTCGTGCCCTGACAATGGTTGTTCCAATTGTGTTGAGCTAGATAAGCATTACACCCTCATCAGGTCCTCTTTCCATCATTCCAGCAACCGTCAGTGGAAAGGAGGACGCGTGCTTTCTCATCGTTTGACTACCACTAGCTAAGTCCCACATCCATCCTTTTCAAATGGATAGCCCATCTCCCTCTCCCAACAAGAGTGATATCCTGTTTCTTATGAAATGGAACAGGACATCACTAGTAAAATGATACCTATCAGTATTATGTCATCAAATGTCCCAGAACCATCCCAAGAAGTGAAAAGGATTTTCATTACATTTTTGCATGACCCATTGCTTCTTTCCCCTGACATCTGCCCACCTTCCCCAACTGTCTCCCTTTCAGAGATTGTCCCGTGATGAAAAGTCCACTACAAATTGTGGTCTTGGGTACCATCTCTCTATGAGAAGCTCAGTATATTTGCAAAAAGCTATAGAAAATGCCATGGACTAGTGGAGATACTATAATCAGAATGCCTGTCAACACTGACTCTTCCTATTTGGAACTGAATGAGATTGTCTATCTCCTATCTTGAGCAGATTTAACACTGCCTATCTTGGCAGACAGGGAAGTTGTGACAGGTGTTGTCATAATGTCCCACCGGGAAGCATCCACCACTCATGCCTTGTTTCATCTTGTTTCCTTTCTTTCTCTTCCTTCCCTGGAAAATCAACCACTTGATAAAGCTATTTTTCCCTGTGCCATATCTTTTCTAAAGAGAGTATTATATCAAACAAGGAAACTTCCTAGAGCGCAGTTGAAGTTTTGAATAGATTTCCAAGGGTTTGAAAAGATGGAGCAATGCAAAAAAAAAAAAAAGGAGGAAAGCAGGACCAGTAAAGCCATTTTGTGCATTGGCTTACTTATACTTTCTAAGCAAGTCTTCCACTTGCTACCACTACTTCAAGATCATATTGAGAAACCAAACAGTAATTCTAGCAGAGTAATTTTTTTCAAAAAAGGTCCATTGGGTTGCATTCACAGTATATGGGACACTCAGGATTTCTGCTACAGAAGTTGGTCTAATTAAGTAGCAGCTATGTTCATGGTTGGGTATGGATGCCTGGAAAGGTCTTCTCTCCTCAAGAGATAAGTACAAATACTAGGATTATTTTCTCTGTGTTTGATGGTCACATAGAGTCTACAGGTCTCTATCAAGTACAGCTGCAAACCAGCTTGCATTTCTGGCTGTTGCTGCTCCCCAGCAGTGCAGAATCTTCCATGAGTGCAACTCTGAATTCAGAGGAGAGGCCGTGCTGCTCTTAAAATTTG
The DNA here is from genome assembly GCA_009867235.2 of Psittacus erithacus. Classification (NCBI taxonomy): domain Eukaryota; kingdom Metazoa; phylum Chordata; class Aves; order Psittaciformes; family Psittacidae; genus Psittacus; species Psittacus erithacus. The sequence continues at coordinate 9,089 of WYDI02018320.1, forward strand.
CTCCTTGTCCCAAAATCTACATCTGATGATGTCATCTACAGCCAAAGAGGTCTCCTGGCTCCCTGTATCAGCTCACAGTATTAGACAGCACAACCGTGCATAAAATACTTGGCGCTCAGCTTTTTATAGTCCTTCGAAGTTTAATCTGGGCCAATTTCTCTTTTCCTGCCTCAGTGGCCAAGATACTGAAATTTGGCTCTGAATGATAAGTCTGGATATTGGCACTGGCCATAAAAGCTACTAAACCACCAAAACTGGGTGACTGCTTTCCATTTATATATTTTGTACATTATTTATAATTATGATATGCACAACAAACAGTCCTTGAAGTCTGCTTTCTCTTGATGGCATAGATATAGGCAACTTTTAGTCCAACTTTAAATTGGCACTGACTGCTGCTATAACCTTTTGGAAACCTATGAGCTGCACAACTTCTATAGTACCCTATTAATTCCCTCTGAGTTCCTGTCAGGGTGGCAGGTGCTAAAAACTTTTGGTATTTTCTCATATGAAGTTGTATTCAGCTATCTTCAGCTCTGTAAATACAAATATGTATGAGCTGATTTGTAGCTGACAGAAAGTTCTGAAGGAAAGATACAGGAAAAAACACTTGGAGCCAGGCCAGGTAGAGTTGTAACTGTATGCATGGAAGAAAATATTTCAAGCAAGCAGATGGTTTCTGTTATACTGCAGAGTGGCAACACCAGACTGGGCTAAGAGGGCAGACCAGTATATAGACATTATGGTAAGTGGTGCAAAAGGATTCCAGGGAACCGCTATAAACGTTTTATGTTTTCAGAAGGGTCATAAGAGAAGGTCTAACAACTTTTCGAAGTATGCTATTTTTGGAGAGCATTTCCAAATAGATTCCAGTTTATAATCCAGATTTCTGAAGAAACAAACCTCCAGAACTAGAATTTGATGAAGATGCACAATTTAGAACTCAGCAGAATTGTCTTTGCAGGTACTTTCTAGAATGTCTTGAATGAGTTGTGACATTATATGCATACAGGAGCTCTTCAGCTTTCAGTAACAGGAGGAAATTTAATTGACTTAATTCCTTTTTTCTAAAGAAATGTAGTTTGTTTTGTAAGTTTCAGTTTTAAAAAGAAATGTAAATACTTATTATACTTCTGCACTGCTTTCCATTTATTGACATATTTCATCCATCGGTTTCAATACATTTTGCATATTCAAAGCTTTAAACACGCATATTCAAGAGACAACCAACAAGACTGATTGACAGAAGTGTTAAAATAGACAATAATCATGTTAGTAAGAATGCTTTATTAAACAGATCCCCACAAATAGAGGCAATTTTTACTCTGTTATAATAATTCTTGTAGAGAAGCTTTGAAATTTATGAGTTTAGATAAATCTTACTCTTTGCAAGTCATGTAATGTTAATGAAGCTAAATATAAGGGAACTTACATAAAACAAATATAAACTCTTTTACAACTATGAAAGAAAGGCCTTATTTGATGACTTTAAAAAAAAAGTATTCATCTGATAGGTGGGTTTTTATAAGACTTTCAGCTTACTGCCAGAGTCAATAAGTCGCTCTTTCTTCCAATTGCAATTCTCCATTCTCCAATCCAGGGGGCTTGAAATAAGTGATAATGCAAATTTTGAACTGTAACTCAAAATTCTGTTTAAATGCTGACCGACATTAATAGATCATTTACCTTCCTCCTACAATCTGTCTGATTGAGTAGATTGATAACTAAACCTACAAAAACCTATAGCAACACAAGTTTTGTCCTGTTCTAACTATGGCCTGATTTATTGTCATATCTTGTGAAATGCATGCAGTGGTAATGCTTATGGAGAGTGGAAAGGAAGCATCAAAAGATGTACCCTAGTCTACTTTAAAGCTTAGTAGCATGTATGTTTAGCCAAGTACTCTTATAGCAAATAAAGGGTTACTAAATTGATTAAAAATATCCTGCACCCAATGGTTTCTCCCTTCTTTCATAATTTTCTCATCTCTCTCATTTTATCTTTATATTTAGACATCAGAAGAACTATATTTAGCATTATATTTAGCTTGTCCTTCAGGATAGCTTGCTGTACATAGCTTTGATAAAAAATTGTCCTCTCTCATGCTAGTATTTTTAGTTCCTCTGTAGTTTACCCATTCAGTAGAAATACAGTTTCCAGATTTTTGTCGTACATGGATGACAAAAATAGTCATCCATTGGTGATTTTCCACTGGTTATCTCCTGCCTCTAATTCTATCCTTTGCAACTTTTCTTCCAGCTAACATGCAAATACCACAAAATTTATTTCAGAGAGTATGACATTAATTCTACTCTCAGATGATATGCTCTTTTTTAGCTTGAATTTCCTTCCTGCAAGACAACCCTTTAAAGACTCTTGTATTACCTTTAGTCAGATACTTTAGGTTTTCACTCTGTATAACTAAGTCATCAACGCTCCAATTTGCAGCATACATTGACCTAGCTATAGGAATCGTATCAGATATACCAATGAATGACCCCATGAACTCATAGCATCTGTAGCTGTAAAGTGGAAGCTGTATATTAATTTCTCTTTGAAAAAAAAAGTGTGGAAGAGGATCTGTTTCTAAAGTAATTGTTTGTAAATGGTGAATTTTTCCACAATAACTTCTTTACACAGAAGAATATAAATATATTTTAGTAAACAAGTATAACTCCTTTAAACATATGTATCTTACAGATCCAAGAATTAAAAGGCAAGACCATGTTCACTAGAAGGTTTTGATGAGTAAAGATTGCTAGATGTGTAAGACTGTAACCACGCCTTATATCCCACAACTATGACCTCAGAAGTAAGCCTTGTCAAAAACCAATCATAGTACCGCCTATGTGAATATTTTCACTTCTTAGTCTACCACTATTCCTTTGTACCACAACGGTTGCATACCTAAGACCACATTAAGCTCAGCTAAGCATAACATGCAGAGGAAAAGTGACCCTGAAAGGTCCCTTTTAAGCACTTCTTCCCTCCTTGCTTCATTTTAATGTGGCTGCCGTATTATCCAGGGGTCATTTTAAGTCCTGTGCTTATCTGCTCCTGCTGTAAATATTTCATTTCTCTCAGGAAAATAAATTGTCTCCCTATATTAATGGCAATATTGCCTTTTTTGTTCATAAATGGAAGGGGAAGGTGAAATATGGAGACAGCAATTTGTCTGACTTCTGAACATCAGTCTGCACTATGGGCATGTAGCATTGGGCACACTCAACAAAAACACTACAGAAGAAGAAAAAGACTAGCAGCACAGCTGAAATGGCAAAATTGTGAAACACCAGTAGGCTTATGAAAGTTTCTGATTTCAGAAGGTACATACAAGATACATCAGATGACTAAAAGCACCAATATCCACCTGAAGACAGCAACTTTTTTTTTTTTTAATTATTTTTTTTTTGTAAATTTTTGGCAGTATGGGGCAAAACTACAATGAAAACTATTACTAAATGAGTAACTACTGCTTCATATCAGTCTGAAGTGGCACTGATCAAATACTTAGGTTTCAAAGTCAGTGGGAAAAATCAAAGCAAGTTTCTAAAATTCTTTCTTCTTTCCATTGAGCTTGGATACATTTGAAGGAGAGTTTTAGATGAAGTAATAAAAGCATGCAAGTCACTTATAGATGCAGAAACGTTGTGCTGTACTGTAAGAATATGTGGAAAACAAAGTATTATCTCAAACAAAATACAAGTAAAGGGGCACTTTTCCCTCCATGTGTGACCATGTTGATTGTCAGCTGCTGTACCATTAGATGCTATTTTAAAAATAAATTTAAAAAGAGAATTGGGTAGCAGAGCCTTTTTTTTCCCACCTGAGACCATTGTCTTTGAAGCTGATGATCTGTTTTCCTAGCCACTGGCTTTAACTGCGTGCTGTCTGACATGTCGTCATCTGTTTTGCAATACTATGTATTCTAGCTAGCTTGATAACAAATAATCCTGTGTATCTTAAAACATTAGCTTATATCTATATTGTTGATCACTGCTCCAGAAACATGTCCTTATTTGCTTTCTTCAAAGTAATTTCAATTTCTACTGAATTCTTCAGAGACATTTTGCAGGTAATATTTCTTAAATCTGTTTTGAGGTCATTATGCTTCAGCACTTTTCTACTTAGTAACAACACATTTTATTACTGGATACAGACAAGTTATTTTTCTTTAGTCCTTACTGAGCTGCATCTGGCATCTATTTCCATGGGTATTTTGATAAAATAAAAGCAGTAGTTCTGTGACATTGGTGCAGCACAGGCCCTCATGGCAAACTGCTGCAGACCAATAAGGATCATTTAAAGACATCTGATCTTAGATAATGATAACAGGTGCATGTCAGCTCTTCAGCAGTCCTTTAGTTTCTAATATCGTATGCACGTGCTTTGACTGTTTAAGTGGGCCTTATGTGAATGCAGAACCAGGAGGATCCTGTTATCCTGGATCTACATACTATACAAAAATGTGACCTAGCATGGATAAAACCCCTTGTTCCGTGTTTTATGTTCTTTGCTCTTGAATCTAATTTTTATTTCTTCCAAATATTTAAGAATTCTCTTATGGTCACAAATGGCCATTAAGAGGATGTACTAGTTCCACCATATACTACTGTAAAAGTACATTTACGTTTCAGCTCAAAAATATACTAAAAATATATAATTTTATCTTGGCTCTTATTATTAACAAAAAAAAGTCAGTGTGGGGCTGGAACAGGAATCAATGATAATTAATGGACCATTAAAAAAAACAGAGAGGTCCACAAATATTTTAATACTTTTATACTGTTACTCAAAAATTTCTACTTCAGGTTGCAAAATTGCAGCATTAGGTGGGATTATGAGCAAAACTCATCATGTAGGGAACATAAATAAAAACCAGAGAGAATTACTTATTAGATGACCAAAGTAGTGATTTCTTCAGAAGATAAAAGGAACATTTTTGGTTTGAATCCAATGCAGATTCAGTGATAGAAGGTTGATGAACAATCAGAAACAGAAAAAAATCCAAGAGAAATGTTGAACACAAATATGAAGTTTATACAGAAAATAAATAGAGAAGGTAACAGTACCCAATAAAAAAAAAACAAAAACAACCAAAAAAAAAACCATTCATGGCCAGTTAGAGGACAGCAAGAAAGAACAGGAGGAAACAGCAACGAAGCAAACTTTTGTCATTTCAGGACAGAAAGATATATTCAACAGATTATTTTTTTTTTTGCATTTTCAGACATGTGAAGGTGAAGAAATGGTCTCCTGTACTCTACTGCACTTTATTAACTGAGGCAGCTCCAAATACGTACCAGTGATACACATGCTTGACTCATCACGCCTATGCAACTTGTACTAGTTATTGATACACAACAGAGTTCCTCCAGGACCAGCTGTATTTAATGTTTGTTTTGTGGAACCCTCTCAGACTAAGTAAAGTGAATGCCTCAAGCTGACCTTGGGAGCACCCTGAAGAAGACAACCTATCATAGTCAAAACCTCAGAATAAATGAAAGCTTCTGTTTGCAGAATCTGAACAATGTACTCACAGAGCTGGGCAGAAATAAAATTGAGCAAAATAATAAAAAATGCAATATAACTAAGTACAGTAATGTTGTTGATGATAGGCAACGTGTTTTCAAAGGACTTAATGTATTCAAACAGTTCTGATTTTGTGCTGTGCTGGGGTTACAGGTTTAAATTATAAAAATAATTAGTTGTACTAAAATTTTGGAATTTGATTTAACATTTTTATTTAAAAGTCATGATAGGCTTGGACTAGAACACATAGTCAACTGAACAAATACAGGCTGTCTGAAGTGAAAAACAAGGACAGAATGGAAGTTGTACGAGATGGTCTATATGATATAGTTATCTAAGTCAGACATACTGTATTTTAACACGACTGAAGCATGATTATGTAACTAAAGTTAAAAATCCAGTTAATCCCTTTCTCATGGCCATCTCTATCCTGAGAAGGCACCTTGGACAGATTTTGTGCTTTATTTGGCAAGAAAGCAATAATTCCCAGATAATACTGTAGCTAAAAGGTGCTAATATAAACCTTGTGCAAATCAGGACGTTCTGAGTGAGATGATTTAATTCTGTACACAGAATTTTGTGAAAGCCACACTGAAATGTCTAATTCTGAACCTCATGTTTTAACAGAATGCAGAAAGCCTTCAGATGGTTCAGGAAGAAATTAAAATTAATCAAGTTCTAGAGAAAATTACTTGCAGTAAGATTCTCCAGGGGAACTGAGACATTAGTTGATCAGTCACTAAATTCACATTATCGAGAAGGTGGTGTTAAAGATACCTCCCCATCACTGGAAAATAAAGCAACACAAATTCTCACCATGAAGAAAAAAAATATTATATTGCACATTAAGGATTAAAATATGCTAATATATTACCAAATGTAATGCTGAATCTCACTTCTTTTGTGCTCTAAACATAACATATTTTTCTAATAAGGCAAACTATGCTTTAAACAAAGGCAATTTCTTTCTCAGTTCTTGTTTTATCTGCTATGAATCATTGCTAAGTTCCAGGTAAGTTTTCATGCAGTGAAGTGTTCCTGGCACTAGTCTCTTCTCAGGAGTAAAATTTCTATAGAAGGAATAATATACAACATGGACCATGACCTTCTTTGACCCTGGAAGCTGGTATCAGTTCCTAGGTGCAGTCTTTAGTGGAGCTGGAGTGCTCAGGACTGCAAAGAAACAAGCCAGTGGAGATCAGAAACTATTTTTATCAAGCTTAAGGAGTTAGAGAGCACTTTTAAAGAATAAATAACACAACAGCCCTAGATAACCAGGAATGAGTGCAAAGCTAAGAAGTTGTGACTAAATTTGCTCTCAGTTAAAGACTGAAGTAAGAGATGCAGTGACAAATTGTTAAAAATGCATTGATTAGCCATAAAATAAATAAATAAATATACCACTTAGTGGCAGTCTTAAAGCTCCAAAAAACATTAATTCAGAAATACTGCCATATCATCATTGGTTGTTTCAGAAGAAAAATCCAAAATAATGAAAATTTCAGATATGGATTACAGCATATTAGTAAAGTCTAACTCTTAGGATCAATAGATTTTCCATTTTAATCAGTTGGGGTTTTTTCTTTAAGCAAATCAGTTGATATTCACAATCTGATGGAGATGAAAGGGTTACAATAGCTTTACCTTATTCAACTGATGAAACAGGTAAAACAAGGTGCAGGAAATTCATATGCATATGCTAGTAAATATTATACAACAGTTATACAACAGAAGAACAATTTTACTAATTTTACTATTTTACTAATTTTACTAGTCACTAAAAATATCAATGGCACTTATGATGTCCCTACAAATGTAGTTTGGTGTCAATCTCTTTATCTTCAACTTTTCATTTTGACTACATCTTTTTTCACATTCATATTCTTACTTATCTACATTGCAACTACTAAATCAAAAATTTTGATAACGTAGCTTCCTAACCACCCTTGAAAGAAATTGAACCAGTAGAATAAAACTATAGCAAACATCTACACAATGTGTTTTCTTACCTTCTTAAATGTGACAATGAATTGGTTTATTAAAGTTATTAGTCAGCTAGTTGACAGAACCTAAAAGAACACTATTTTTTCATTGTTGAAATGACTATGATGTGCTAAATTCATTTGAAAAGGGGGCAAGCAACAGGTCAAATCAAGCAAAGTCAAGCAAACTCCTGGAGCTTTGTAAAGCAATTCTATGAAAAAGAAGAAAACAGCAACCTTCACTTCACTAGACAGACGCCCAAAAGAATCAGTTGCTGACAGATAATACAGAGAAAGAATAATCAGAGGTAAATTTATTTCAGTGAAGATATTTTTCCAAGTTAAAGAAGTTAATATTAGATGCAAAGATGGACAGCACTTTTATTTTTCTTGTAATAAAGTGGGTTGAAGTCAAAGTTCAGGACCTAGAAGCAAAATAGTTTTAATTTTATCAAATAACAGACAGCTCTGAATATTTTGTCTGAGGAAGTAGCATAAGATTTGAGAAACAGAGAATCTGGAAACCAAGGAGCTCCTGTCTGCACTTACAAACTACACTTATGACTGGGAAAGTTCTCCCTAGGTTCAGAGACTATTAAAACATTGTCACCTCCATTATAAATTTTTCAGAAGCTCTTTTCTCAATTTCTATGAAGTCAAAGGTACACGCAAGACAGATGACCGACTATTCCAATAGCAAGAGTGTGGGGGAGATCATAAAACATCCATCTAATGCTTATTTGAATTAACAAAAACCCCTTTACTCAATTAGATAAACTAGGAAAGTGGATTTCATATGTTGCACTTGTCAGAAACTGCATTTTCTGACTAGATGGTGCTGACATTAAACAACATAATAGCAGCAGTCAGGGCACCCTGCCTGACTGCAGGGAGATGGGATTCCAGTCCTTTTGCTACCTAGCTTACTGGGGGTTTCCAGATCTTAGGACCACATTTTAACCATTAGAATACTATTCAAAAATGTCTAATCCTTGCTACATCTAAGAACCATATATTTTACTAACTTGGTTAAAACCCATACCTTTCTACAGCAAAAGAAAAACTTGTGGTTTAGAATGTTTCTTTTATTATAGATGAATGTGTTGAAAAGAACAGTCCACAAAAACTATCAGACATTCCTGGTTAGTGACACACCTATGAGGAAAGGACCACAGCTTCAGCCCGGGCATTTGGTGCTCTAGAATGCAAAAAACTGAGATGTTGAAGGCTGGCAAGAGATCAGGCCTTTGACATGCAGAAACAGTGGCTATCTCACATAGGGGAAATTGAAATCAGATGCCAGTGACACACGTATATATCCGAACAACTGAGATTTGTAGTAGGCATACATGTCTAAAAACATACGTTCTAGTTTTTACAAAGTATAACATTCTCCTTCAAACTGTTCAAAGATTGTTGAAGAAAGAAAAGTTCAGGGACTGTAGTGATTGGACAAGGTTCAAACTTAAACAGGGGAAGTTTAGGTTAGATATAAGGAAGAAGTTCTTTACTGTGAGGGTGATGAGGCACTGGAATGAGCTACCCAGAGAAACTGTGAATGCTCCATCCTTGGCAGTGTTCTAGGCAGGCTGGATGGAGCCTTGGGTGACATGTCTTAGTGCAAGGTGTCCCTGCCTATGGCAGAGGGGTTGGAACTAGATGATCTTAAGATCCTTTCCAACCCTAACTATGCTATGATTCTATGATATGTCATCTAATGGTAAGTTGCCACTTTGAGTTGAAGGATGGGGGGGTGAGCGAGTGGCTGCATGGTACTTAGTTGCCGGCTGGGTTTAAACCATGACAGGTTTTTATGGTAGTGGAGGTAGGAGAGGAAGAAGAAGAAGAAGAAAAGAGGGAAAAAGAAAGAAGGCTTGTAAAAAATGAGATAACTCAATATTCACGGATTATATGTGTTACTGGGGGATGAATTCAAACCATACATCACTGCTTGTAAAAAAAAGTAATTATCATAACCAGTAAATTACATGTTTGCACAAGAGACGTATTGGTGACTTTATAGATGTATTTATGCATGTGTCTATTTTGAAAGGTTGAGTGCAGAGGAAGAGGCTGCATGGCTTCCTCCTTGACCATACTTTTTATTCAACAGTATTTCCTGAGAAAAATACGGTGGAACTAGTTAAATTCATATGAAAAGTCTGAGCTATATGGAGGAACTCTTCCAACAAAAACTTTTAACAAAAATACATCAACCCAGTATCTCACAGAAACTCTTCAGTGCTTTATGTACGTAAAAGCTTTGATACTGGAGGGCTGATGAGATGATCAGGTTTATATACTGGGACAAGAATCTCTGCAAGGGTGCTGCGGGAGATCAATTTTAAATGTAAACTGTTGCATACAAAAATATAAAAACCACTTGTTATTTCACAGATGGAGTTAAGCTATTAATGCTCATAATATAGGATAATGCTATCAGAAATTAAACAGACTGTTTCCTTCCACATCAGGCAATCATTGAAAGCTTCACAGGAAAGCTTTTATTAGTATTCTATCTGAGGATGTGTATTACCCATGAATTAATTTTTAATTTCATGTCAGATGAATGCCTAAGCCAAACCATTCCATGGAAGGTGATTATCTATAGAAATTAAATTCCATGGAAAAATTTAATGAAGACAAATTTCTCAAAAAGGAAATAGCCTCACAGGCAAGGAACACAGAATCATTGAACAGTTTGAGTTGGAAAAAAACTTTGGATCATTTAGTTCCAACCCCCCTGCCATGGGCAGGGGTGCTTCACAATAGACTATGACACCCATGGCTCTGTACAGCCTGGCCTTGAACACTGCCAGGGGTGGAGCATTTACCATTTCCCCAGGTAATCTGTTCCAGTGCTTCACCACGCTCACAGTAAAGAGCTTTGTCCTTATATCTAACCTGAACTTCTGCTTTTCAGTTTAAATAATTTTAATTTCACAATTAAGATATTGCAAAAGAATTTACTAAAACCTAAAAAGAAACGGTTTATTAAAAAAGCTTTACTAAAGAAACTAAACCTATTTTGTGCTACCTTGGGTTTCAGATAGACTCTTCTTCAGCATGTCCATCAGTCATCTTCCATTTGCAGAGGCCTTTTTTTAGGAGGAAGCTGGTTGCAGTTCTGCTTCTTAAGAACCTAATTCCCAACAGTATTGTTTGGTTTACTAACTAGGTTTTACATTACATAGTGACATAACACAGATTATCAAAGCAGTGTTTTCTCTAAAGTAAAATTTCCACTACTAGAAGCCTTATGGTCTTGGATAAAATTGAATAGACAACACTCACAGTAAAAAGAGAAATTAAATCTCTTGCAACTTCATTCATCAACGACAGAAAACAGACAATTTAGTTATATCACCTCTGAAAAGTCAGAGAAGACAAATTCCTTGCACTCATGTCACTTGCAATTTCCTGTGAATTAAAAACAGTGGAAGAACTAAGTACATTCATTTGAAGCAGGAGAGGTCACCACTTTAGTCCTTTCATATGAAAAGGAACTGTGAGCTCTCTTCTACAGCACTAGCTTTTAATTTCAAACACTACACAATGTTCCCTCCTGTGTAAAGTTATTTCCTTTTGAGGATGCCTTGGCTTTAATCTGTTCTCATGAGAAAACTCCCCACATTAATAGCATCCCCTGAATCTAATAATTTTCACTGCTCTTCTGTGAAGTGTTAATGTTGCCGGTGTGTTCATTCATCGTTAGGTGATTGCATTTCTGTTACGCGATGCACTGTGCAAGTCTGAAATATTAAAGTGGCTTTATTACAGCCACAAATAGACAGAGAAGCTCACTGATCATTTCTCTCAGTTCTTTCTAGTTCAAGTTACACTACATAAAACTGAAATATGTTTATGAGCATTTCAATAGAAGATGGTTAAATTTTGTGTTGCCAGTAAATGGTGAAGACCCTTTGAAAGGCTGAAATATATAAAATGTACATTTTTATAGTCCCAAAGGAAGATGTCACAATGTGATAACATAATACTTAAACTACTTGCTGGGAGGTAGAACACCTGAATTTTGAATCTAAGAGATTTTGTCATTACATCACAGCTAGTTTTATGCGCCCTTTATGGTTTCAACATAGAATTTAAAACTATTTTATTAGTTTATTTTTAGCTGATAATACAAGCCATCTGCTATTCTCAGTAGACAGTTCTTTTTCATATAAAAGGAATAATCATAAAGATATACAGTAAACAATAATCCATACAAACTGCATTTGCCAGACCACTTCCTTTATTACTCCTGCTCTGATCGCTTCAGAGAAGAGCTGAGCAATTAAATTGTCTTCATCAGTTGACCTGGAACTATTCAAGTATCATACTGGAAGAGATATCTTTGAATAGTAGTGCATTACTTCATATTTTCCATTTCACCATGTAAGTTCTTAATGAATCTGTCAAAAAAATGAAAGAACATATGCAAAGTGAAAAAGCTTTTAAACTTTCATGAAAAGGCTGCTGCTTACATGTCTTACAGAGCAGTGTTTCTTGATTCAGAGATAGTTTATTTTAAGCCTTTCTCAAAATGCCTGGAAGTTTTAAATTTTGAAAGACAAATCTATGATGACATCCAAGGGACAAATCTGTGATGACACCCAAGGGAAGCCATTAATTGCAGGTATAGAAGCCAATCTTCCTCAAGACAGACGGTCACACATCAGGGCTTTCTTCAGCATCCTGCCTTTTCCACTATATTGTTAGTCCATAAGAATGAATAAATGGTTACCCTCTTCGCTGGTAAAATCTGATGCAGGACTAGAAATTGATTTTATAAAGAGTTGCCACCTTTATAAGAGACTAAACAGAAACTGAGGTAAAATACAAACATATCTGTTGCTCTGTAATATACATATGGAAACAAAATGACCAGAATTTTCTTTCACTGGTTTTCTCCTGGATTTACTCTGTCCCTCACTTCCTTCCCACCAAAAATACAACTGTCTCCCTCACTCAAAGACAAATTCCTTTATGAACTACTGTGACATTACATTGACAAGCCCAAGTGGGCTCAGTATAGTAACACTGTTAGATGAAGAAAGCCTTCTTTCATTAATTATGTTACAAAACCAATGAGTAAAAATCCTGCTTATGAAACACTAACTATATCTAGGATGTCAACATTTGCTGCAACTTGCTAAGTAACCCAAAGAAAACAGAATGAGTCTGACTAGCAGTTTAATGATAGGGCTATTGGGAAAGCTCTCCAGTGATCATTATTCTCTTAACATATTCTGTTCCTGTTCTTAGCAGTGAGACTCAATGATCCAGCAGGTGCATACTTCAGATGCCTGGAAAATTAGCCATTGTTTCAGAACTTGCCTTTTAAATTTACAGTAAGCGGACTTCATCCTACCACTAAGGCCGCTGATTAAAAAAGATGGTTTTATGGTACTGGAGAATAGACAAGTGCCAAAACAATTCCTTAATATTTGAGATTTACCTCTCAGGTTAGTTAGGATGTGAGACAGTAGTCAGCTCTAACTTCTTACAGAAATTCCTAAGAGACTGGTTTAACTGCCAGTGATTTAGAGTCATTTTTTCCTTTCTGCTGTCTTTGTGTTGGAATTCTGTCAGCAAAATCTATCCTCCAAGCCAGCTCATCCACAGTGGTTACTACTCAGACAGGTTGACAAAGTGAGTAACAGTCCCTTGTAGTGTCATTTGTCTCCCTTTGAACTCCCTTTCTCGCTTTGACTCAACTATCATTATAAAAAGGGGGACTACAACTTTCTGCCAGAAAACAGCTGTAAAATGTGAACTCCTTTCTGCATTCAGCTCACAAAAGCGGTGGAATGAACTTTTTCTCTAATGGCAGCAGGGAGATTCTCTTCCCTGTTTTTCTAGGCTAAACTAACTCTGACTTTCAACTCCCACTGACTCTTGCTGATTCTGGATGAGCTGTGGTATAACAAGGAACGAAATTTGACCTGAAGATTTTTGCACGCCAGACATCAGAAATTACTGAAAATCTGCAACTGAGGCTAAGGTATTAGAAAATACATATTGAATTTCTGTACGCCTGCTTAATCCCAGGAATAACGATGGTGACCATTGCAGAATAATGCCCAGAGGTCAAATGCAATAAAGCCTATGTGTCAGAAAGCAATGACTAATTTAGCTCTTCTCAAGCTGGTTTTTACAGAACTGCAGTCCATGCGAAGGACTCATGTTGGAGGGCTCACTCCCATGGGAGGGACCCCACACTGGAGCAGGGGAAGAGCGTGAGGAGTCCTCTCCCTGGGGAGGAAGGAGCAGCAGAAACGTGATGAACTGACTGCAATGCCCATTTCCTGCCCCCCTGTGCCCCTGGCAGGGACGAGGTAGAGATTTCAGCAGTTAAGCACAGAAAGAAGGGAGGGGCAGGGGGAAAGTAAAAAAGATAACCCAAAGCTTTTTGAAGACTTGGGTTTATTTCTCATTATCCTACTCTGATTTGTTTGGTAATAAATTGAACTAATTTTTCCCCAAGTTGAGTCTGTGACAGTAACTGGTCCATGACAGTAACTGGTAAATGATCTCTTCCTCTCCTTAACTTGACCCATTGACATTGACTTTCATTGTGTTTTCTCTCCCCTGTCCAGCCGAGGAGGGGAGTGATAGAGAAGCTTGGGTGGGCAAATGGCACCCAGCCAGCATCAACCCACCACAGCAAATACTGTATTATGCAATACAAGTATCTAGGCTGCATTATTCTTGCTGTATCATCTTATAGCATGCATTACCAGCTAAAGGACTTTGGTACTGTTTAATCTCCAATAAAATTATTTACCAGTGTCTTCTGTCCCATTAATCCAAGCAACTCACATTCATTTCACATTTCTTTGTACAAAGCAGCAGTGTCTGCATGTCTAAAGGTTTTCAGCTTATGTGCAACAGAATAGTATTATGTTTCACTCTGATTGAAAAGTTGTGCTATCTAGGGGATTATGGAAGTACTGGAAGTGGCACTAATCACCAAATAAACTCCAAGGGGAAAGAGGAGGATTTGTCTTTTTTTTTTTTTCCTCTATGAAATACAAAATAAAAAAAGAATCCTTCAATTCCTTCCCTCCCTCAACTTTGTCTTTCAAAAGCTCTAATCCTCTCTTGGGTTTCCTCCAAAGGTTTTATGGGCCACTGTATGAAACATGCTGTCATACTGATTACTGCAAGATGACACTTCAAAAATATAAATCCAGACAAAGCATGATAACCTTTATTGTCAAATGGATGGCAAAAAGGCAGCGAATGCACTGAAGTTTTTTAAAGCTAAGAAAGAAGGTGACAGAAAGACTGAAGAGCTTGTCAGCCTGGGCTATATCTGGTGGTTGGAAGTAGTAAAAGAAGTCTAACACAATTCTTTTCAGGATTTAAAATGTTGCAGGGTGATGATATCATGTCTAAAGGACATCTTCAGTGAAGCAATAAACAAAGAAGAGCGAATTAAACTGGTGTAGGCTATTACTACCACTACCACTGTCAAAAGGCAGTCTGGCTTAGATCTGAAAACATCAGGCTTTTCAGAATTCTTTTTAATATTGCAAATAACACAAAACCATATTAGCAAGGAGGGTGGGAGAAGCCCAGAGAGCAAACCAAACAAATGGATCAGTCTCTCTTTTAGATTATATTGGCCTTAAGAAAAATCACATTGCTGCAAGACAAAAGGAATCAGCCCATGACGTATGAACATCACAGCAGTGTTTACGTTAACTGGAAAAATTCTAAAATAGAAGTAATAAAAAATGTACACCAGTCTTTATGAAACTAATCAATTTGCTTAATTTTCATTGAATTTTCCTTTGTTTTACTTCATCTCTTTCCTGATTTAGGTTCTCTAGGCGAGTAATATATAATATTTAATGGGATCTGTGTTAATGCTAATTGTTTTCAAAGCAACTGTGTTCTTTAAAATGATTTGATTTCTATTGCCTCCTTTATTAGTTTAATATGAGTTAATTCTCCTTTTGGGTGTTTCTCTTAAACTACATAATCCTCAGATGAATGAAGTAATGTTTTTTGAAGTTGAAAATCTAGCCCCAAGAGAATTAGGGAACTAATTTTTAATCAGCAGCTTTATAGGTGGTTTTTGTCCCAGCTTTAGTCACAGTGGTGAATGTATAAGGAAGTAGTTCCTTCTCAGTATGGCACCTTGGTACTAAACCCCAAGTTAAAAAAAAATGTACAGAAACAAAAGATGGTGTAAAGCAGTTCCCATTCACCTACACATATGCCCTCTTTGAGCTAATCTTTCCAAAGGCTGTATGCAGCTGAACAGGCAATGGGCAGCTGCTTCCCGATCAGGTGACTAACAGTGTACTTAAGAAGGGGGAAGAGCTACCCCACATTATAATCCCAGACAAATCCACCTCAGCTCTTCCATATATTTATTTACAGCATCATCCTTTTGTCCAGTTTTTAAAACACTATGGTATTCTATTTGGTGGCCAAATTTAGATACCTGATAATACACTCATAAAGACAAATGTCAGGGCATGTGTATTCTAATAACAGGTACATATTTTGCCCACTTTTTTTCTGAAAAGATAACTCTGACAAGAGCTTATCAAAGCAACGGATGATCCTATCCAAACTTCCCTCAGTTCCACAGCCTGAAGCAAACCAATGAGCCTTGGTAATGACCACAGAAGTAAATAAACTCCCATTAGATAGACAGAAATCTAACCTTCTCTGAAACATGGCTCCCCATGCAGTCAATGGGTTTATTATGCATTTTGTGTCCTTGGATGGAACTCAGACTTCAGATACGTCAAAAAGAATAACCTCTGAGGACTGGAATGTTTTTGCCATTTGCAATTATTTAGCTAAATTCAAGACTTATAGTAGCTGTTGCTATATATATATATATGTATATACACATAAAAGGTCATACCTGAGTTTTTAATAGTCTTTTGTGGCTTTAAACTTTAAACAAGGATGAAATTGTACAAAAATTCAGACTCATAAAAAGAAAATCCAACTTGACTGAAGTGTTGCTTGTCTGTTATCAAAAGTGTATTTTGAAACAAATTCCAGAGGATTAGAAATCTGAACTGAATTTACATTATAGAAACAGTGCTTTAGCAGTAGGTCTGCTTTTCTGGTTTGATTATTAGCATTGTAAATGTATGCAGAAAGCATCATCTTTGCCCCCTTTTTCTGTTCTCCCAGAAGCTTTTCCAGTTTTTTTCAAAGGCTGGCATGGGACAGAAAAGGGCAGTTTAAGACACCCTTAAAAGCAATAATAGAATTTAATATTCCCAAATTGTTTTCTCATATTTTGAAATTAAACTAAGTTGCAGCTACAATGGAAATGATATCTTTAAAACAACTATTCAGGATTTGCAGTGTAATAACTTTAACTAAAATCTACACGGATAAAGCTTCTGAAAATTTCTTCCACCTCCATAAGCTAAAATAGTTGTGCCTCACTGTAGGCCAGGAACCTGAAATTAAGCTTAATTCTCTGTTTCCCAGTTTCTCTATTCTTCATGAAACTCAACCAGAAGCAACAGAGGAGATAACATCTCATAATCTGTAAAGTTGCAGGAGTAGATAGCTTTCCTTAGCATTACTGATTTAGTATTGCTGTTATAAGTTAGTGCTTATGCTCCCTAGTAACACATTTCCATCCAATTCAGTTCTGTTCATCAAGAATGCTGGAAATCAAGCAAGCAACATATGAAAGCAGGCCCTTTTTCAGGCTAGAAGCTGCATCAACATCAGCCATCAATCTAAAAATAAAACAGAAATGAAGGATTAGCAGCCTTCCCCTTCCAAGCAACTCACACAAATGTTGTGACTTAGGGTAGTTGAATGTACTAGTAAAGAAATATGAAACTATTTACTTTTCTCTAGTCCTTTAAAACAAGACACAGAAAATTACCTGCCTACTCATTCTCTGGTACTGCTTGCTTTTCCAAAAGGAGTTTTTGCTCTAGAAACTTCACTATTTTTCTTTTTTTTTTTTTTTTTTTTTTAATGGAGAAGTCCTGTGAGAACAGTGTTCCTAATACAAACCAACCGCAAGAAAAATGCCTGCAAGCAGCGCAGTGCCTTGCTGTATCATGCCTGGGGAGAGGAGATGAACTTCTTTCCAACTTCCAGGGAAAAGTTGTAAAATATAATGAAATTTCCTCTTTGGTGAGGGTTGTAGGGGTCCCATGGAGTCTTAAGAATTCTTTCTGCTATGAGGAGGATTCTTTCCCTGCAGCCTGAGAGCCTAACCTCTCTGTTACTGAGAGGAGGTGAGGGCTGGAGTAGCAAAGAGTATGAGAAACACACATGAAGCGCAACATTATAGCTGATGTTTTACATAGCTGTTTAGCTGACCAAGCTTTTGCTACCTCTAAAATTGGCGGAGAACAGACATCTTTTAAAGCCTGAAAAAAATTTCCTGTAATTAGAACAATACAACCATATAAACCATACTGTCACATAACCACATTATCCTTTTATTCTGGTATCCTTTATTTGTCACATCTGACATTAAACTATTGTTTTGCTGTATTTTGTTAAGGATGCTACATGCTGGCTTCTCATGTCTCTATAAAATGAGTGAAAGTAAAGCGGAGAAGCATCCAATATACTGTACTTATAAACTGTAGAAAACAGAAAATTTGAAAGCCCTATTACACAACATGGAAATTATCTTAAGTATCTATTCATTGATGATGTGTCTGAAAAAGAGTAATAGTTGATACCATTACTCTCAAGTCTCCCAAATTAGCTAAGAATTTATTTTAGAACACAATGACTGACAAACTTGCAGCAACAAACTTTTCACAGACTGACTGTACAATACAGTGTAAGTGATAAGAGGATTTAAACAACAAAACCCTATTGTTTCAAAAATAAACCTCTAAGTACTGTATTAATTTTAATTTTAATTTTATAGCTCCAGTTTATGTTGTATTCCCACAGATTAGCTCATCACTGAAGTACTAGCGTCACTTAGGTGTAATTATAAACAGGGTTTTTTTTTTAATTCAGAAACAGTGTAGTTTCCTAAACTGAAGCAGACCTCTGCAATGCATATAATTTTCTTGTAACTTTGCCACAGTGCAGGAGGGATCACAGTAGCGGCCTTGAAACTAAGCTTGTTTTCTCACTTTTCAGTACTTATTTTGTGGTTGCTCATTCTGCCTGACCACTTTTGAAACATCCTGACATTTTGATATATTTCAAAGGATCTTCTGATTTTAACAAGGAGGTCAGGAAGAAATAGTGCATTCTTTGTCTTGCCAAAAAATGCTCAGAATTTTGCAATCATCAGAACTGTCATTTAAAGTCCTTGCTTAGTGTGATTAGATAAAAATGCTGCTAAAATTACTCTTTGCTCAATAAAATCTCAGCATGTGTTTGAGAACTCACTTCTGTATGACGTGTAACTGAGTTTATGAAAAAGACACAGACAAACTAACATTATATTTAGCAGCTGTCACCTGTTTCCTAACTTATTCTGGACAAGGGAAAATGCAGTATACAGGAAAGTGATACATTCAATATTGTATTAATATTAATAACCTAGCCTTTGTGACATTTTTGTGCATCAGATTTATACCTTAGCAAAAATCCCCATATAATCTGTGATTATAACCCAGATGTCAGACATGATGGGCATAGGCTGCCTTCTGTGGCTCTAAGAAAGCATTTCTGAAAGTTAATGCAATCAGTAACCTGAACTGTGATATGTATGCATATGCAATCCACTATTTCCATGCATTATGGCTAGCAGATGGTACACTGCTTATAGCAAACTCTAATAATCAGTTCTCTAAAAGATGTACTAGAAATCTGGGGAACTTCTGTGCACTGAAGGTCAATGGTCCAAACTTAAAATTTTATTGATGAGGGCACTACAATGAACATAATGAACAAGACAATTGCTTAACTGAAGACTTCATGACCAGCAAACAAACTCATGAAGGTCAAAATTATTGTTGATGAAACATTCTTTAGCATGGTGTTTCCTTAATTTTGACAGGCTTGCAACCTGCTAACCTCTACTGTTTCAGTTTGATAAAGCAAACTACTAATTTGGTTTGTTAACATTTACATCCATGCATTCATATTCCTTCTATATATTCATAAAAGATATTAATAAGCAGTAACTCCCTCATCACCTTTCAAATTGATATTGGTGACTATCTTCCCATTAAGAAGTCAAGGGATATGTAAGAGGCTACAAATAACTTTTGTTATTCAGATGATATGAGAGTTATTTTAGAGTTCTGTATTTTCCAAATGCTTTCATAAATACTTCATAAATGCTTTCTGAAATTAAATAGTCACCATAATAAGCATTGCTATTTTGATAGACACTTCAAGAAACTGGGGAATTTACAGGTTGACATTTAGCAATTTATGTTGCATAGGAGAAATAAGTTTAAAAATCACAAAATTATATATAGAACTGTATATTTCTATTGTTACTCTGGTTCTCTCATATAGAAAGCATTAGCGTTTACAGAACACTGTTGGGAAACCAGAATTAGAGACTAAGGAAAAATTAGTTTTTTGACATATAATTGGCTTCTAAGCCATAAGAAGAGCAAGAAATGCCCTAAAGGACTTACTGAACACATTCCACAGGAAACCAATGGAATAAAAAATAATCCTCAGTGATGTTCTGAGGAACAGATTCGGGGTAAGGGACAAGCTTATGTGTAGATGAAAACTGTGAAGGATTTTTAAAAGAGTGAGTATATTTAATGTAAGCAAAATAGATATTAAAGACCTAGTTGTTTCAGAATTTATTGCTGAAAATCTCTTGTTAAGTTCTGGAGATAAAAGAAACAGCATAATTTTAAGAAAAAAAAATAAAATCTGTAATTATGGAATTCAACATTAGAAAACAATTGTGTTGGTTATTCTGGAAATTAATTTATTCTCTTTAAGTGACATTTTCTGGCTTCATCTTCATCCACTTTCCAAACACAACTTTACCAATTTTATGTTTATATATTTCTACATCCCTGTGCCAAGTGACTAATCTCTGCAGAAGCATTTATGGGTAGGACTACAAGATAACTGCCGGATAGAAATGTTCTCTCCTTCTCCTTTCCTGTTGTGGAAAGTTTCGCATTTGCAGAAACTCTTTTACGATCCCTTCAGTCACCATGGGGTCAGAAGAAGGCCTTTGCCTCCATGCTGCCTTCTGAAATGGAGTACCTCTTGCTCCTTTTCCCCATTTTCATTTAGTAGCCTATATTTTTGGGAGAATTACCTTACTTTTTTAAAGATACAGATGTAGTTAACATCTGTTTCTTACAGCTTATGACGTTTGGTTGAACTCTTTTAAAATGTGATGACCTACCATTGCAAAATTTCTAGTAAAAGCATTCCTGTTCCAAACCTTTTTTTAAACAATGTTCCAAACCTTTTTTTAAACAATGTTTTCGCACTGATTTCCTACCCATTCTTGTTCACTGTGTGACATGAACAATTCTACTGTGTGCCTTAAAGACCATACTTTATTGGACAGCAAAGTTACAGAACACAAATGAGTCTCTCACGGGAACATGCATATACAATAATAGTGGACATTATATCCTCCTCCACTAATATATTATATTCTGAAATAATACCATGACCAGAGTTGTATTAAGAAAAAAAGAACAATGTGACTAGAGTCAGTAAGGTTTAAGATTTTTTTTGTAAGGTGCCTAGATCAGTAAGCAAAAAAACCTGCAATAGTTAGGGAATGGTAAAACTATTAGCTTGAGGGCAAGGAACTGAAACTGAGAATGTGTTAGAGAGAAACACAATATTGCTCTATCCATGGTTTGAAAAATGGACCTGGACTATTTTGCAGAAAAATCTTTGAGCTGCCTGTGTGGTTGCAGAAATCAGGACTGAAATTAGTTGGCTTCTGGGTTTTTATCCAAATTGCATTGCTCAGTACTGCACATTTAGGCAGCTACAGAAAGTCCTTCAGCGTACTGCACATTTAGGCAACTACAGAAAGTCCTTCAGCATACTGCACCCATCTCAGTTTATCTAGCATTTAACAAAGAGTATATTAAAATGTTCCCAGTCTTTTCTTATTGAAGAGGAAATGTTGCATTTCCAAAAGGTGACATAGCTGGTGACTACAGTGATCTTTCCTGTCCAATAGTTTGATAAACTTTTCATAAATGTATAGTTGATGAATTTCTAACTTCTTGTCTTCTATAAGTTTCTCCACTTTACAGCAGCAATATCAACATCTCCTTCAGTTCACAAGACCCCAAAAATAATGTTTCCTCCAATTATGTTACTAGTGAAAATGTTTATGATTACAGACTGTTCAAGATGTCCTCTTACACCAACTGCCTTTATGGTTTCTTTGCCAAGAACAAACAGTACAGAGAACTAAATAAGCAGTGCATGAACAGTTTTTGGAGTTTATTGCAGGCATAATCAAAAACCAAAGTTGATGCTTTGCTAAAAGTGAAATGTCTGTGACAGTGGCTCATTTGTTTCGTGATAAAGTCATTCTGAACAGTAAGGCTCTGGTAAAATCTTGTACCCTGAAAAATTTCTATTAGGTTAATTGCATTCTGCTTCCCCAAATCCCCCTTGCAGTTTCAGATGGAGACAGCTTTCTTAATTTTCTTTCCTAGCATGTTGTATAGAGTTGCAGTGTTTTGGTAAATAGCTGCTATGCTCCAAGCAACATGTAGCTGATCTCATCCCCTCTTCTTCAGTAGCTGCACAGTGTGAATTTTGCCTTATTACACTGGGAAATCTGTCTTAGACAAGAGAAAGAGACAGATTCCCTTGGTGCTTTACATTTCCAAACTTATGTAAAAGGGTTTAAGTGAAAGTGGGAATCTGGCTCTGAACTCTTTTTCCTGGAATAATGGAGATGAAGAGAGTAATTCTGTGTATGTGAGTCTGTTTATATGTGTGCACGTGTGTAGTGGTAGTGAAGGAGCACAAGTTCACTCAAAAATTTCGACATGCATTTTCTTCAATTTTCTCTTTCTTTGAAATGCTTTTTCACTGTCTTTTGCTCACAAAGGGGAATTAGTCTTGATTTTGGTTACAGAAAGTCCAGTCACTCTTCACTCCTTAGTTCTTCAGCTTTCAGCTATACAACTTGACTTAGGCCTGACATCTGTCTGTCTCTGCTGTCCTTCCCCCCTCTCTCACCCATAAGTGTGCAACAAGAACTTGATTTTAACACAGAGCATAATATATTCACTAACTTACTATAAAGAGCTACAAACATCTATTTTATTAGCTTTGCTGTTGTGAGTTCTGTGGCAATTCCCCACTCAATACAGTTTTTCCTTCTCTTCTAACCCTCTTTCTGGGTGGTTCAAGGACTGAGGCTAAACATAAATTAAAAATGAAGTGGAATTGTACATCCTTATTCATGGCAAAGTTGATGTCTTTTGTAACAGGGTTGACTCAGGAGCTCATCCAGCAGTTACTGAATTTAAATGTGATATAGTATATTACTTTATTTGATTCTTTTAATATGTAAATGACCATTTTAATTTAAATAAAAAAATTAAGTAAACTTTGACATATTTTAAAATTTAGAAAATACGAATGGAAAACACAGTCTGAGGTATTTCATAATACATGATACAAGATATATATGAAAGCTGTCTTTTTGACTAGGCTGGAATTTCCAGATTATTTTATTAACTCATTAAGACATCAGACAAGCAGGCAACATAAGGGCAATGTTCAGATTCTCATATGAGGAGTGTATCCTAACTTGGGGCTGGCCACACAGAGTAATATGATTTGATGATTTCTGTAGCTTAATTGTCATTGCATGTTATCAAACTTCTAAAAAAAGAAAAATGTAAATGTCTGATTTGAAATCAGGAGGCTGAAATACAGGTGGTTCAGATTCTAGGTCAGACAGCTTGCTTTGCTTTTAAAACATTGGGGTACAGTTATCCATATGGACAAAGATTAATGTCCATTTCCTTTGTATTACAGATCATGATCGCATCTAACAATTTGCTTAGGACCAAACGCTGCTGATTATTAATATAACTAAACTTGTTGAATAGTCACATTTGAATTGCTGTATTTCAAGATCACGGAGAGAAAGAAAAGGGTCAGGCATATGTACTACAAATCCAAAACTTACAGTAAATGGAAACACTTCTGTGCAGGTAAGCCTGCATATTCTAGACATCAAGTAAGTAAAATTTGCAAGTATCTCCTTGATATGAATCCTATCAGAAACTAGAATTTGCATTTTATGTATTAAAGAAAAAAAAAACAACCAAACCCCACAATTATATTATTTGAGGCATCATTATGAATGGCAACAATGTATTTATTATAAACAGTCTGTCATATTTTGTTTAATACTTTGAATTTATCCATTAGCTCAATAATTGAGAATGGGTCAGAGATCTTGCAGAGCAACAGAGACAATTAGCTATCCTAGTATAAGTTCTGGATAGGAATGAAACTTACTGTACACTGGCTGCTGCCTGTAAATGCACAAATGTTCTTTTTCTTGGCTTCTAAATCTCATTGTACAAAACAACCTACCTAACCAGCAGTATTTTTCTTGTTAGCTAGGGAACTTGTGAAGAGTATAAGAAAGTTTTGGGTGGAAAGGGACAATTAGTTTTTTAAAGAAAAAGAAAGTGGTAAAAAAAGGATTAAAATTTCTCATTCCATTTCTTTTTCTTCTCCACAACAAAGCAATTAACTTCGCATCAGTCATTCTTAGAAGTAGAGGAAGGAAATTATTTTGAACCTTTTTAATGCAGGCAAAAAGTTCTAATACATGATTATCACTCGTCTTACAGCAACAAGAATAAAAAGGACTGAATCCTGTTTCAAAAGTCTCAGTTCCAAACTACTCCTCTATGAATAATAATGAAAGAAAAGCTAACAATTAGCAAGCTGTCATAAATTTCCCTAATCTTTCTACTGTGGTAATTCACTCATACAAACTCTTCATTCCAAACCCTGATTGTTCAAGCCTTGTTTCTTATACTATTTCAAGCTTAGAAAAGACCAAGTTTTTTTTCTTTTTTTTTCTTCAAGAAGAAAAACAAAATCTGCTTCTTGGAGCTTAGGAAGGACCATTTTCTTCAGGAAAATGGAAGATTTGCACTAGAAAGTTTCCCATTCATTGCATTAACATAACAGACAGTTATAGGAACAAGCAAGAAATGCTAAGCAACAAAAAAATAGTACTATTTAGAAGAAAGTTATTGGGCATATCTGATGTTTCAATTTTTTTTGTCCCATTAGTTTAAAAATAGGTTTAATAGTTAATTTTTAAGGAAAAACAAGAAATCTATCTCTTATGCCTCTATGTTCTTTGTCATATACTTGAAAAATATTTTATTATCAAAGACATAACTGACTGGTTAAGAAAATGATTAACAGAGTAAAAAATTTAGTAGTAAAAATGTGTAAATAAAAACCATGCAATTTTAAATGGTTAAAGATATTTGGAAAGAAAACCAAAACCAAAAAAAAGAATGACCTTTCCTGCTGGACAACTGACAGTAAAGTCTGCTTTTCAAGCAAAGCTTATCAAAAGGCAAAGCCTATTTTGGGTACTCTTTTGCTGAAGCAGGCAGACTTTTTTCCGCAATAGAAAAAAGCAGGAATATACAATTCTCTTTGTTTTACATGGAAATGATAAAAGGTGTCTTGAAAAATTCTGCAGGTGCTGTTAGTTGATTATTTTTCCTGTCAATAAAAGAGAGTGTCCCAAGAACATCTGCCTTCCATGTATCTCCATTAGAGCTCTGCTGTATTTATTAACTACATTAAAAATGCAGAAAATTATAAGGGAAGAATTACCTAGCACTTTCACCTATAATTTTGATTGGTATAACAGCAAACAGGCACTGTCTGGCACCCACTTATGCTAAAAAGCAAATGTGTTAAAACAGTACCAGTAGATAAATTTAAGTCAAGTAGTTACAGGAGTAAATTTCACCTCTGCACAAATGAAGGTCAGAAAGCTGCAACATGGAAAACTCGACTGAGACTAAGAAAAAGAGTAATTGAGAATAATAGGGGGAAAGACTGTCTAGTTACCACTTCCCTCTCCAACCCCTCCTTCATTATTTTTTTTTTTTTACACATTAAATTTATTATGCTATATTTTTATACTGATTTTTGCTGCTCTGCTACAAAAGCATGTTCACCTAATGTCTTGCCAATTATACCTGCGTTCAAACCAGGTATTTTTTTTCAAAGAGAAAGTGCAAGATGGGTTCTGAGAAAAACATAAGGTGGGTAAGATGGAGCCCTGGGTGACATGGTTTAGTGCAAGGTGTCCCTGCCCATGGCAGGGGGGTTGGAGCTAGATGATCTTAAAGTCCTTTCCAACTCTAACTATGCTATGATTAATTCTATGTGTTACCGAGGGTTAACTGGCCTAGATTATTACACACTGTCAAATGCAACCATGGCTCAACTGATAATCTTTTGGGCGTTGGTGCAGGAAAACTGAGACACAACTTGGATGCCATCTGAAAGACCAGATATATATCACAGCCCAAAATCTATCTACAGAATTTCTTTCAATGCAGTGAGGAACTTAAAGAGGAAACAAGCAGCACTGAAACAACAACACCAGTATTTTCAAATGTTCCTTTCAAATGAAAAGGAGCTTTTGAAAGCAAAGAAAAGCTTGTTTTTCTTACTCTCTGACTGGCTGAGAGTAAGGCTGTATTAATGGTTAAAGAAAAATACTTCTTTACTTCTACAACTTTAAAATTTCTTTTCAGACTTCCTCATAATTGCCATCAGCTTCATAAAGAAAGTCATATTGTTATATTGATTAACAGTGGCTGCATTTTCCAATTATTTCTATAATGAGTTTAGTGGCAATGACCCAGAAAATGGACAAAGACCTCACTTCAGATTAATGTTAATTTGATGTAAATTGTTATTTTTTCCCTTCTCACCAGCAAATGCTAATGATAGATCCCCACTGTTAATTAATCAAAACTTCTCAAAATAGAGTTTACCAGGTGGAAATAATTAGCAGTTAATTGTCTCCTGTTTATTACTCTTCAGAGATGTAAACAACAGTCTGGATTCATTTGACAGTATTTACTAAAAAGCCCTTTAATAAATAAATTAGAGACACAAATGTTACAGTATGAATATTTGTGGTTGTGCACTTGTTTTACAAGACAATACAATGGTCAAAGAATCAGCAACTTTCCCTGTAGAAAAACAACAATAAAGCAAGTGCAAACATTTGCCTTTTGTTTCATCTGCAAGATTTCTTTTTACTTATTGTTTCTTAATTGATTGGCAAGAAAAGATAAACAGTATTTTAATATGAAATCATACATAAGCGGGAGGCTTTGTCTCATTTGCACTTTGATGGCTATAGAAGTTTGGTGGTTTAAAAAAAAAAACCATTAGCAGGATAGGAATTTATGTACAGAGGTACTGATACCTTGATGATAATGGTGACTGCTTTTTTTTTTAAGTTATTGTTCAAATGTTCTTTAGATGCCCAAATCCTGCTAATAAATTCAGCACTTTGCCCAGTTCAGAAGAAATTTTAGAGTCTAGTTTGCTGTTGTATCTACAGTAGAAGAGAATAGTCATTGGGTTAATAACTGAGGTAATTTGTCAGCTCTCTTTTTCAAAAGAACAGAAGGAAAACAATAAAAATCTGTTACATTAGGATAATCAGCAGTCATCAGTCTGCAGCTTATTCTTAAAGGAGTGTCACTCTAAAGACACTGAAATTAGATCCTTTCCCCTTAAAGCTTGGCTTGGTCCTCAGATGAAATGTGGCTTGTGGCTTCTAATTAAGCTAGAGCTAAGATTTAAATTAAAAAAACCTGCGTTACCTAGAGCACCCACATATGCTTTATGTGGGTTTTGTCCAGGGTTTCCTTTCTTAATCTCAGAGCTACAAGGAATAAGAAGCAAACCTTGCCATTTGCACCATGCTACCATTTCACACAACATTTCAGTTTGAATGAAAATAATTTTTAAAATGTGAGTGAGAAAACCAAGAATTACACTTTGGTAATTTTGCCAGCAAATATTATAGATTTGTCTGCTTCAGTTTTGCCTGTATCAATGTGATAAATATATCCAAATAATTGTGACCCACAAGGGTTTTACAATTTTAAAGCCCCCAAAAACTTTTATGAATTTCAGAATTAAAAAAAAAAAAAATAAAAATGTTTACATGTGTGCATGTGCAGCTTAAAGGAGAAACTTTGTGCTGCAAACTCTCTCATGTCCTTGTCCTCCAGTTGAAGCAATGGACATGAATAGAAAAAAACAATGAAACTTAATAAAACTCAATTTTTTCTTTTAAAACTATCAATCACATTTAGTTCCAGACAACTTCATTGTTTTCTACAAGACCTGATCTTCCAGTCAAATATCTGTCTGGTGCTGGCATTACTTTATCTCAGATGTCTACATTGTGGAGTCGTCAGATAAGGTTCGCTGATTTCCTTTTTGTTCAGTGTGAAGATTTAATATTTGATTTCATTTATACCTGTAAAGAAAATAACCCATAAACATACTTTTACTTGCTTTAATGAAATGTTACAGTAAGAAAAAAAAAAGAGAAAAGAGATAAACTTCAGCTAACACTTAACTCTTAGCTGGTCATAAGGTCGTGTCAGGTCAAGGTCAGGACCCTGTAAGAGGGAAATTTACACTGGCCCCTCTGGATCAAGATGGTCAACTTTTGACTGCAAGATTAATCTAGCAAATTAGAAACATAATGGCCTACCCTAGACATGGTCTTTTGTGTGATATTTCTCATTTACTACTCAGATCAGATTTTTTTTTTTACCATTTTGTCTGTTAGAACAAAATTCCACTGAACTTTATCTCTCCGTTATTATGAGAAGAACTTTGAAAATACCAACAAAAAATCTCTTTAATAAAGAACATATTTATCTACTAAAAGTGCTTTATTCTTCCACCTAACTGGGGAGCATTCTTGAAAGAGATCAGTCTGAATTCCTTAAAAGTTATTTTTTAACTCTACTGTGATATTTTGTGGGTTATTATTAGCTTTAAGAATTCCTAAAAGGCCATTTAGCATAATTTTCACTAGAATTTCTCTTTATGACTTTAAAATGTCCCGACTGTGAAGGTGTTCAAGTACTATGTGTAGCTACAAGGACTGTTTTCTTAATGCTGTGTGTTAAACAGCGGGGGTAACAGCTGATTACTATGTTTTTATAGGTGTATATGCTTATATACACACCTACAAACTTTATGTGTGCATGCACACATAAACTACTACATCAGTATAATGGCTGTAATTTCATCTCTAAATTTATGCTTAGAATGTATGACATCACTCCCCTTTACTGAAATTAGAGTTTGAAGCTCACATGGTGGCACCTTTTGTTTGTCGTCTAAATTTAGCATAGATAAAACTGAAATATAAACCAAAAACTGTTTTAAGAAGCAATACTGACATCTAAGTGATACAGGCATATATAATTCCATGGTATTCCATAGGAGAATTTCATAATAAGATTACTACAGTTTTATTATTTTCTTCTTGATTTTTCTTTCTCTTGTTTAATGCTTTCACTAATCCCAGCCAGATACTTCAAACAAAACAACCCAGGAGGATTTGCAAGCTTTGCTTTTTG
The DNA here is from genome assembly GCA_009867235.2 of Psittacus erithacus. NCBI lineage: Eukaryota > Metazoa > Chordata > Aves > Psittaciformes > Psittacidae > Psittacus > Psittacus erithacus. Next base: position 38,194 of record WYDI02018320.1, read on the forward strand.
GATTAAACAGAAACATGTAATATTCAGATAGGTTTTTTTAGACTTGGAATTAGAAACCTTGAAATTGGAACTGATTTTACACTTTCCTATAATAATATTTTTATGAGTGAAATTGGAAGAGCAGCACTCAATGGGAGAAGAGGGGAAAATAGACCTGGCTGCTGTTACAGGGGAGTTTGATGTTTTGCTTGGAGAATAAAGGAGAGCTTTTACTGCTAATGCCTACGCAAGGGTCTTTTTGTTCTGCAGAACACATTCAACTGCTTTCTTGAGCTTCCTCTTCTCATTCTACTAAACAGGAAAAAAAGACTTAGTTTTTTTAGGGATATAGTTGACCATTTTTAAATGTTGGCATTGTCTTTGGCCAAACAAATGGAAAACTTTTATTTTTATATGTACACTAATAATATAAAAATTTATATAGAGATTTCTGCATCTTGCAGAGGTGACAAGTAACATATTCCATACTTAACAGGTAAGGTACTGAAAGAAAGGACCAACCAAAATAGGTTGGTAATACAGGTTATGCCCAAATACTTCTTGCTGGTCTAGTGCCCTATGTCCCATTTAGTGTGCAACTCATTTCTCTTTGGGCCTCCTTCCTACAACAGCTCAAAGGGCAGATTATAGATTACCCCACAGTATTACCCAGGGGCAAGGAAGAATTTGAATGAGCTATTGATTGCATGCTATTTTTTTCCACATAGGAATTATGTTCTATTATAAATGAATAAGCCAAAGTAAGCACAACATTGGCAGAACTGATGACGTTTCATGTGAATAAGAATGGCTCAAAATTCTCTACCCACTTCTGTCAGCTTTACATTTCAGATGACCAAAATTTCACTTTTAAGTCCTTGTTGGACATTTAAAAGGAAATGCTGAGACTAACTGAAGGAAAAAAGTAAAATAACAAAAACCCACCGGCCTAGACATTAGTCAGAAGACTCCCATTTTAAAAATCTGAGATTTTTTACAGGCATGTTGAGCCTCTGGTAGACAAAACCAGCAGTGTACACATACAAAGATTCTGAGGTCACACTTGGGTGGCTACATGGAAGTGCCAAACATAGCTGGTACAAGATGATGGAAGTGACAAAAGATACAAACTAGAAGGTCTGCACACTGGCATGACTAGGGCTCGCAGATGCACAAGACAAGACAGGAACATGCCTAGTACTTGCACAGCAATATATGAAAGAGAAACACCTCTGCTTATATGGTGCTCTTAAGCAGTCAGGATGGCTGGCCCTCAACTTTCCAGAAGTCCATTTGTGTCTACATCAATGCCACTGAAAGTAATGTTCAGGTTAGGCCAATTTTCCCCTCCTCTGGAATTCCTGTTCCAAATGTTCTTTTTAAAGTATGCTCCCCCATGGCTTCAGCTTGTGTCCCCCAAGCATCACGCACCTCCAACAGATAACAAAAGACCATGAGGTGAGCTAAACACAACAGCAGCTAGTCAAGTATTTTGTGTGAGGTCTTTGAGTACACAGACCAAGAAGGATTTTTGTTAAACTACTTCTAGCCTTCTCTAAACATCAAAGGGACATAGAAACAGTGCATACACTGTGACTTTAAAAGCTGAATGATGTTGGGGTAGGAGGGCAGGAAATCAAAGACACTTCATCATAAATGTGGTGTCAAAGCTAAGATAAGGAAACCTTGTATGATGAGTAAAACAGAAATTGTTTTTATCAAATGAAGTAAGAAAAGAACAGACAGAGACATCTGGTTCTACAACACGGAGCTTTCTCATAACACTGAGTGACTCCTTCAAAGCGCTATCTAGACTTGCGCCCATGTCTAACATCCCAGACTGCACTACCAGTCATACCAATTATTTCCCCATTTTGGCTTGACAGTTTTCTGTGCCTGGTAAAGAGTGAATTTGGCAAGGTTTTCTGGTATCTAGCATTGATGCAGAAACAGTACCAGCAGCTCCAATGAAAACAACAGATGTCTGAAGGTCACAGGGAAACGTCTGCTCTCTGTGGGCATCTTGGACATGCTGACCTCACCACATGTGTGATGTAGAGTCCAGAGCCACCTACTCAGCAAGTGCAGTGTATCCAGAATACCCTTGCCATCTGTGCCAATCCACAGCATATTTTTGTCCAGACCTGCTAGGAAAAAATACCAAAAATTTTATGACAGAAAAACGGCTAAATAAGACACATGTTCACAAGATTTGAGGTGAACAGTTAGGGTAAGGGAGTAGAGAGCCAAGTGGGATAAAAAGCTTTATTACTGTTACTTAATCAGTTCTAGCCTGGGTTGTTAATGATTAAACATAATTTCTATCAACCTGACTGTGCAGTGGACTGTTCTGAATGAGATGATGGCTTAGCTCACAGATGTGAAGCTGTGTCCAAATCATATCTAAAAACCAAAAAAGGAGCCTGTCAAACCTGCAGGTTTTGGTTGTCTCAGCAGAGAGGTCACAGTAACTCTAAGGCAATCTTAAGCAGGTCACATATGAGCTCTTCTAGTAGGAGAGCTATTGAAGAAGCCTGTGTTACTATTTCTCTGCTGTATATATGTGTATATACACACACACATACATACATATTATACATATATCTCTCCAAAGGCTTATTGAACTTGGATTTTTGCTGAATCATTTACCAGCTATAAAACAAAAAAAAATATAAAAGAAAGGGGAACAGCTGCTTAATATGAGGATGAAATTCACTAGAATTATAAACTCAAAGCCAATTAAAGGTAGCTAATACTCCAATTAATTGCAGTCATGTTGTATTTGGAGTCCAATCCCATAGCCATTAAGGACAGACATTTTTTTTATGAGATGTGAGATAAAACCCATGAAAACATCACATTCACCAATTTATTTACACAGAAAGCAAATTCTAAAGATTAAGGGAAGCAAGAGGATACATGGAGGCCTAAAGCTTTCCTGCACAGAAGGAAGTTGGATGAAGTTCTTCTAAGTCAACTTCAGCTATGGAGCCTTGAATTACATGTTTAACCTGAAAAATCTAGGAGTACCTCTTTTACGATTCATTTGCCTTCAGAGAGTGCTAGCTCCTTCATCACACAGCCTGGGCTGGGTGGTGCAAGAAGAAAGGAGCCAAAGTCAACAGGACAAGGAGTTAACAGCTCTAGCGTACAAAACAGAATTCTCCATTACCAACACAATTTTTCAAAGTGTCATGGGTTCAGCAGTAGCAGTCATTTTTAATCCTTCTTAGTGGCTGGTGCAGCACTGTGTTTCTAACTTTCAG
>WYDI02018323.1:0-12977 GCA_009867235.2 Psittacus erithacus
CTGAAGGGGGGCTATAGGGATGCTGGGGAGGGACTCTTCATTAGGGACTGTAGTGATAGGACAAGGGGTAATGGATTAAAACTTAATCAGGGGAAGTTTAGATTGGATATAAGGAAGAAGTTCTTTCCTGTAAGGGTGGTGAGGCACTGGAATGGGTTGCTCAAGGAAGCTGTGAATGCTCCATCCCTGGCAGTGTTCAAGGCCAGATTGGACAAAGGTTTGGGTGGCATGGTTTAGTGTGAAGAGTCCCTGCCCATGGCAGGGGGGTTGGAACTGGATGATCTTAAAGTCCTTTCCAACCCCAACTATTCTACAATTCTATGATTCTATATGCTTCAGAACTGTGAAATTTCCCCTGAGAATTAGGACTTCTTGTTAGGCTACAGCATACATACTTACGAAAGTTACATTATGTTCTATGGGTTGATTATCACAGATGTGCAATACACTTAGAAAGCATGACTATGTAATAATCATACTTCTGTAATGTTTTGTCCTAAGTGCAAATTGATGTCTGGGGTAGGTCTGTCCTTACGGTGCAGCTTTTGAGCATGCTCTGATTTTGCATATTGAACCACTAGTTTTCAGCTGTTGCATTTACAGGTTGTAGTTTTTTAACTGACATTTCAATAAGATACAATTTTATAGAAATATTTCATTTAAATATTTCCTATAAATGGATATATTTCATTTAAAAAGTTGGTGTTTTTTTCTGCTTTGGTTACGAAGGATAGTTGTATTATTTGATGATGGTAGCACTAGAAACTTAAAAACTTTTCTTGTAAATTCTCAGGTTAGACACACCAGTGAAGTACCTATTTATTAAGCGTTTCTGCAGTAAGGGACATCCTAGTGAGTAGGCACACCCTGGTTACAAGGTTTCTCCTTTTTATCCCCTATTTCCAACCACAGTCCCTCCCTCATTTTCCTATTGGCTAGGTTACCCAAGGTTTACAGCTATCCAAAGGGCCTGAGTTACCCTTGTGAAGTCCAACCCTGGTTACATCTCCCACTACTGTACTTTGAGTGCCTCTTCCCCTTATTTACTCATTCCCTTTTATGGTATAGCCACCTAACTCATTCCTCCCCAATCCTGCTCCCCCTTGGGAAGCTACATTTTAAGTATCAAGTCTTTTTTAGCCCTTTTATCACTCTTGACTACAGTGGGGTTTGCTGAAACCTCCCGACTATTTGTCAACTTCCTCTTTTACCTTTTGTTATCACCCTAGCTATTCTTAGAAGGCTGTAACAGCAATGCAGTGTTGTTTCTTACAGTGTCATAAACTAATTGATAGAACAGGCTGAATTAAGGACTAATAGTTTTTACCTCATTTGTTGAAATGATGTCATCAGTAGAGATGTTCTTTTTGTTATAGCCATGTGGTCCATGACACAGACTGAAATACTATCATGTGAGGTACTCACTGCATTTCCTACATAAAAATGAAAACACTGCTGGTTACAAAATGAAATGCATCACAATATTTTACTTTATAAATTATACTTAGTTAGGGCTATACCAGGAATTTCTGTGAAGGATTAGATAAGAAATGGTGTTTCCCTTCAGAGTTTTCAGCTTTGTAAGAACAAGACAGAAATTTGGGTTTTTTCAGCATGGAAATATTGGAAACTTTGAGTAACAACAGGGAAGATTTTATGGAAGTTACTTCCAGTTACAACTAACTTCCTGTGGCCAAGGAGCATGAATCTGACTTGAGCCCACTCTTTCCTATAGTGCAAGCTGGTTCCCCACTGTTTCTCTTCTGCTTCTGCATTCTGTTAGAAGTCACTAAATGGCTTATACCATGTAGAAGGTGTATATATAATTCATCAAATCATTCCTTCTGAGAAGGAATAAAACATACACATCCAAGTATGCATCAAGAAACTTCCTATTCTCTTGTAAAGCCTGTAATTACTACATCTGAAGAGGTCTCTGTAGCAGTGCTGGATAATGAAATTCCTATTTTGTAGAGTGTTTTTTCAGCTAGACCTTTTCTTACTAAGCTATAAAAGAATTCCATTAAATGGAGACTTTTTTCCTGTGGAGGTTCCATTTACAGAGCAGCCAAAGAGAGAAAATACAGTGTACTTTGCAAAAATGCATAACAACTATATTTTATATTACAAATGAACACTATTGATTTTCCTATAGTGCCTTTCACGGAGATAATCTGTATATAGAAGAAGTCAATTAAATGCTGAAGAGAATAGAAAGGTTCAAATCTGTTATTTTAATTGGTGTATTCCACAGGAAATATACTGAGAAAGCAGCTCAGGATTTACTGTATCCCCTCCTAGCTACAAAGATTGACATGGAAGTCTTAAAGAATGTAAGAATGTAAAGAATCACAGCAAACAGTCAAAAGAGCTGATTGATAAAATGTCAGGAAGTGAAACCTCCAGGGGTCTGAGAGAGCTCCAGGGCCATTTTGTTCAGGTTCAATGATGGAGATAAAGTTCAGAGGAAGAGAAAAATATTGAGAGTAATATTCCTTTCTGAAAGGATATTTTAACCTATTGCATTGCAAAGAGATGGGAAAGATGATGATAGATTTCTGGTCAAGAAATGTATTTTCAGACTATTCAAACAAACCATTAGAGAGAGAAACAATAAAGACTACCAATGTCTGTGTGCTGTTGCTACCGTAATAACTCTAAATGAATACATTAAAAGATTGTGTAAGAACATATTCCAGAACTGAAAAGAATCTATTAATTTCATAAAATGGATTCTCTAGTGGTTATCTGAAACACAACATTACCACTTTTGCAATATTAAGGGGTTTTTTTAGTGAGTGAAGTTAGTTTTATATATTGCTTTTATGCTGAGTTGCAATGGCTAAACCATTTAAGAGACATTTCCAGAAATAACTTTTCTGGAAAGGTGTTTCCAAGTCTAGGATTCATTTCTACTTAGGATTTTGCTTAAGTCAGTTTTGAAGGTGAAGCACAAGTTAGTATTCATCCTGTCTAGCTTCAGTCATGTTAAAAAAAAAGAAAAGAAAAAGTTATCTAGTCTATTCTTGCTTTTAGGACTCCTTAGTAATGAATAGAGAGACACACAGAGGGGACTTTTTATCTCATCAATTATACCTTTCTTCCACCCCTGAGATCTCTTTCTTCCTGCTTTAATAGGGCTATTATTTCTGTCATTTTATATTGGATGTGTAATAATCCTTCATATGCCAGTCCAACAGTGCAGTCCGTGTGGTTTGGATTTTGCAGACACCTGAGGGCTCTGAAGTCATGCGGATAACATGTAACAAAGGGTTTCAACATCATTCTTTGGTGGACTCTGGTGAAAATTGCAGACTTTTTCAGTATTGCATATCATTAAACAGCTACATTTAGAAAAAGAGAATGAAATATATCCCTGCTTCTGTACTTAAATTAACTTCAAGAAATACATACAATTTCAGGAGGAATATAAATCGACCACTAAGTGATGAGACTTTGCGAAGAGTTTATCCTGGTGGGACAATTTTACAGTGTCCAGAACTGCTCAGCTTTTTGGCACACTCACACTTGAGTGACAAAGCCTCAGAAGAGACTTTTATTTGACCTGATATGTATGGCAAAGGCTACATGCCCTATAATTATTTTGTAGTAACCACTAAGGTTTTCATGTACATTACACAACCCTCCTTTGATAATATGCTCTGCTTAGGAGAGCATCACATCTATATTTGTAACCTGTTCATGAATAATTCCACTTTTTTCTCTTCTTATTACCATACGCTCTTTCAAAACTTTGCAAGTGTACCTAGTTAGTTAAATGCTGATGCTCTGACTCTGAGGAGGTATTTTGTAAGTGTAAATTTTTCTCCTATGTTCTTAGAATCTTACTCACAAATACTTACATTTATGGAGTAATTGTCTGGAATCAGTTGAATTATGTACTAGAAAGCAAGACAGTTTGTTTCTTTAAAATTTTCATTTAGATTGCTTTCTGACTGTAAATGATCTGTGGAAGACTGAGTACTGTAATATTCTATTGCTTCAGATGGCTTGAGAAATGAAAGGTCCATTTAAATATCACAAAGAGACACACAGACAATAGCTATAGGTTATTAAGAATCAACTTGAAGTTAACGTTTGATGGAAAAACCTCAGTGATGCAAAGCTACAAAACTCGTGCCACGCAAACCTAATACAGGATTTATGGCAAAACTTTTTCAGTAAAAGTTGGCCCTTGGAAAACTCCAATTTAACTAGGAAGCCTGCTGTCTCTCTAGAAATAGGTATGACTTCAGTAGCAGGAGTGGAATCATGCTTGGCAATATTTTTCAGCCATTCAGCATTCAGATACAAAAAATACAAGAAAGCAATGATAAAGAAAGAAAACACATCCCAATTTCCATATTCATTTTGTCTTTGCTCCCTACGGAGAGCAGATGTGCCAGTAATGGCTATGTTTTTTACATGACAATAGGTATTAGTAGTTCATAACAAGCTAAATGCCATTGCCAAAGAGTTGTCATCTAGATTTTTTTCCTGGCATTTCACTTATTCTAAGTGAATGATGTAGTTTGGCCACTTCCAGAGCTTATTTGAACTGAAGAGGTTTATCTGCCTAGTCTCTCTTCTATAATATGATAGGACTTAATGTGTGTGTTCAATACAGTTAGTCTTCAAATATCCAGTGCTTTCTAGGAAGTGTTAAGTATATTGTGTGCATGGACTCTCTATTGCACAAGATGCCATACGTAGAAAGGATGTGGCTGTCATCTCTAGTATTGCCTTAGGGAAAGCAAACAACCTGAAAATGGGCTGAAACTACCCTGTGAGATGCTTTTGTCAGCATAAGTTATTATGGCTCATGCCAAGCAATTCTGCAGTAGTCGCAGAAGACTTCTAGACACAATTACTTGTTCTGGCAGCAGCAGCTTTTTCAGCTGTCATCATTCCTTGGTGTTCAAAAGCACATTTCTGGTTTGTGCCTGGGTATACTTGGACAAATATTAACGTGAATTTGAGATACCCATCTCAAATGGGACTCACAGGAAAAACAGATTCCAGGAATAGACTCAGGAAGGGTTCTTACAGGCTCAGAGCCTCTCCCTAAGGAACTTTCAGGGAAGAAGATGGGGATGGCCTCTCTTTCACATTTATCTTGGTGGGAATTCATATTGTACAACATTTAAAATGAGGATGAACCTCAAAGAGGATCTCAGAGCTGTACTTCTCAAAGAAGAAAAGAAGTGCTTTTGTGCCTTATTAGATGATTTTCTAACCTAAAATGTAAAAGGTCAGTTGTCTTTTTTGATAACTTTCTGGTATTACTTTCTTGTTGTCAAATAGAAAGGAATATTAGCTCTGTTCATTTTAACTATCAGACTTCCAGATCTGACTACAGCCTCAAATTGATTGCTGATTTTTTTTCTCCTTAAAGTTGGGGAAAGGGATAAGTATAAATGTATTGGGTTGGAATTTTTTTTTGTTTTAATTTCATAGATGATGTTCTGATTCATTCTATTATGAAACTTTTTGAGGGAAAAGAATCATATAATTCATGAAAACTTGCTACTATATTAAAGATTCATTTATAAAATTGCTTGGTTTTCAGCTGGAGTGGCATGCAAGAACTTTTATTTCAAATACTAACAGGTTTTTGATAAAATTTGAAGTTGCATTCAATTTAATATGAAGGCAAAGGGGATACTTGGGTGGCAATGGATTTTACTCTTCATTAGTCATATATCCCCATTTTCCTAAGCAAACCATATCCTCATTTACCTAATTGTTTTCAGTTTGCTTTTTTCTGGCACAGTGCAATCAATAAAGAGGAAGAAGTTAACAAAAATGTTTTTCCTTCCACTTAGCAGGAAAGTCTACACTCAGTTACAGCATTTATAACTATGCTGTGTTCGGCAAGATCTGAACATGGTGTTCTTCCTGTATTTGAAATCACTGTATTGAAGACTGCTGCAGAAATCAAGATCCTAATTATGCAACCTTAATGCCACAAATTAATCATAACTGGATCGGCATTTAAAATCTAGGCCTTGTGGCTCTCATGCATGCTGTAAATATATAAGCAGATGTTCATAATATCCAGCCTAAATATATGGTATTTACATTTACAAACTGTTTCATTTATATCAGATGAGTATCTGTGGCTTTTATGTTCAGCTGTCATTGACAGTTATCAATACTTACAGTAAAGCAATCTCAAAAGAATCATAGCCCTGCTGGATCAATGGGACAGTGACTTGATGCTGTACTTTCTTGGAAGGAAGGAACTGAAGGTTATAGAATTAAGAATAAATATGAAGACTAGGAGCTTGTACAATTTTATGCCTGCATTTCAATGAGAAAGGTGAGACTTAAAATTTTAATTAAAAACGAATGCTTGTTTTGCTTTTTTTTTTTTTCTTTTTTGAGTAAAATCTACATCTATTCATAGTATCAGTTTACATTGGTTCAGTCAGAGTGATCGTACCTGTATATGTGTGCTGTGCTGGTAATGATCATAAGATACAAAGAGTTCACAGATCATATTATGAGATTTAGAGGAACATGAGCGTTCTTCCTGTGCTGATACTATTATTGTTTTTATACTAAACTTCTACCTAAAGCAAAAGTGAATATAGGTAGTGCTATTGCCATTTTAATTCCCCGTGAGCACCGTTGTACATAATAGGAATTTAGCTGCACGTTCTAGTTAGTTCTAGAGAATTAACAGTGATTATCAGAGACAGGATCCACCTGATGGCATAGCAAAACACCTGGAAACTGCTGCGTCCCCTCAAAGCCCTCACCAGGGAGTGAGATTCTGTATGGACACTTTTCAGAGCTGCTTTCTGCCTATAATTACAATGTTTTCCCTTACCTTTTTCACATAATATATTGTGAACAACAGCCTTTCATAACCTCCTACTACAAACACAGCTTGTTTATTTGTTTTGAAATATCAAGGGCATGACTGGTTTTGAGAGTCTCCAGTCTTGTTGATTGGGAACAATAACACTGCACTCCCAAATTTTCTAACTGAGCCGTCAGAACTAATCCTGACACTAATCCTAGATTTAGATCCAGCCGTACAGGTTTTGTACTTTTTTCCCTGAGGTATAGAAGTTAGGGATTAGTCCTGTAAAGACACAAAACCTTTTTGTTTCTACAATATAAACTGTATTTTGATGCCAGGACAAAACAGAAAAATATTACAAAAACCTATAAACCATACATAATGGAAAAGAACATGCATTCATTAATGGAATACTAAGAAAACTTTCAAAGTCTGTACCTAGAAAACTTTCTATTCAAGCACTTTCTGTTCTTCAAAAAAGAATCTGTAGCATTTTCTTCTTTCAAACGCAGCCGGTATAGTAAGGCTAGGAATCAGATTAGTCTAAAACTGCAGGTTGTATGACTATTTTTCTTTTCTTAGACTGATTTTTTTTCACCTTTCTACTATTTACTTAAATGAAGAATAAAACTGGGCATGGTAAATCACATAATTTGACATCTGTTTCTTCAAAAATGTATGGAGGAAAGAAAAACATTAGTAGTGGATTGATATATTCAGTTCATTATTTTAACTATATCTAAGAATTTACACCAGTATCTGACTTCTAGAGATGAATGACTCCTCTTTTCTTAAGAAATGAGCTTAAAAAAAAGTCACTTTTTTTTGGAATAGAAATTCATGCCACTTTAAATTAGGGGCAGTTTGAGCTCTCTTTGCAGTTTTAATAAGAATCCACCAGATGGCATAAGAAATGGAACCTCATTATCAGAGCTTTTGGCTTGCTCAATTACTTAGTCAAAAAGTCTTGCTTTGAGGCAAAAAAATTTTTTTAAAAAAAGGTGTCTTTGTGATATTAAAATGTTTAAAAATCAGTTAAGGCTCTTCTCCACTTCTGAGTGGCCAGTGGGGCTGGGGGAGAGATGAAAAAAGAAAAAATGAAAGTAGTGTCCCAAAATCTATTTCTCTTTCTCTGTCCTTTTTCAAAATGTCTTTTATTTTTTATTTTTTTAATTCCTATGATAATATAAAGTGATTCCTCATAATCAATGTAATCCTGACCAAAGACAGCATTTAATCATGTTCCTAGCTTTAATTTCCAAGTGCCTTTTTATTTGGGCTAAAATGGGATCAAGATTTAAATGCATCATCTCAGGTTCATCTGTAATTAACCCAGAATACTATGCTTATGACCACATCTTGAAGTCATTAAACAAAGCTTCATCTTCCCAACCCTAAAGTCAAGCAAAAATTCTTGTTGAGTTTACATGAAATACTATCACAATTTTGCTTAGACAAAATTGCTTTGAATTTAAAAGGACAGTATTGGCCATTCAGGCCATGTCTATATTAGCAAGTAGCACCAACAAGACACCTGCAGAGCAAAATAGTTGGTGCTGAAGACTCAACATCAACTAACTTTATATTTTGGGACTTATCTCTACCTTACTTCTGTGAATACTGGGGCCTTGGGAAGCTAGAGTGCATTAATGTGCTTTTATGGTGTATCTTCCAGTTTAGTTTTCAGTAAGGTTCAAGACACCCCTAAAGCTAATGAACACCCAGTGAGTGAGAAGAAACAGAACATCTGTTCCAGAAATGCACTTCAGACCTGAGCTAAAATGCTGTGAACGTATCCTCTGTCATATTAGAGGACATTGGTTTTAAATAGTAAGAACTGAGAGATTTCTTTTCTTATGTGTCTTTCAGTAAATTTCGAACCACAAGAAAATAAGAAATACCCACAAGTATATTCTTTCTCACTTCTGACCTGTGAATATTTTTATGATTTGAAATTTTATAAAATATTAACAGTTTCATACGTCTTTGTCCTACAGACATTTGCCAAAAGTTTAAACATGAAAGGTCAACAATTTTTCAGGCTTTTTCATAATCTCTTGTTCTATTTACCTCAGAAGGAGTTGTAAATTACAGTTAAGCAACTTAGATGGACATCTCAATGCATTTTCCAGTTACTCATCTTCGATTCAATATAAACATAATCATCTTTTCTGAAGAAATACAGCCAGAAATTTGACCTCCTTGTTTAATCAGGACTTCCCTTGTTTCTTCTCATGCCCATTCTCTCTTATCCTCTCACTATCTACATTTGAGAAGAATCCATCTTCTTTAAATCCTCCTATTGCGTAACTGCAGACAACAGTGAGATTCCCTCCCCCCCCTTAATCATCCTTTTCTCGAGCTAAGTAAGCCCAGCACTCTCACCTCTCCCCATATAACATATCCTCCAGACCCTCCACCATCTTGGTGACCCTCTGCTGAGCTCACTCCAGTATGACAATGTCTGTCTTGCGCTGGGGAGCCCAGAACTGGACACAGAGCTCCAGATTATGGTTGCCGTAGTTCCAAAAATATTGTCTTTGCTTGAGGTGCTGAAAGGTGTGTTGAAGACATCTGAGGCAATTTGTGTGTGCAAATTTCAGTCTTATTACATCTCCACACTAGGCATTCCAGGTGATCAGAGCAGTCAATGAGAATTTGAGCTTAAGCAGCCAGGAGCAACTAGGTTGCCCCTTCAAGTTCTGCTGCAGTCTTTTCTTCCTCTGCTCTGGGAAGTGCCACCAGCTTTTGTTAAAGTATCAAGAAGCAGATCCTGCAGTGAAGTTCTCAAGCCTTTTTCTTTCATAAAGAAGATGGAGTTTGGCTCAACGTGAAAATTACAAGATGAGCAAAACCGAAAGATTACAACTTTAAGAAGTCATCAGACAAATGTGGATGATTTCAGAAACTGAAGTAAATCTGGACCCTTGTGGATTTTGCAGTCTCAGTTTTGTATAGCTGTGACGACTTTCAAATAACATAAATGATCACTTATAGATTATATTTGGTAAGTATTGAGAAACCCAACATGTGTGGATGAGTCACATGGCATGTGTACATATATATAGTGCAGACTCTGCCCCAATTTCTTAAAATCTAAATTACCAAAGATGTCAGGTGGAAGAGGTGAGTGGGGTTCATTGCAGGATCCATGCCAAAGTCTGGAAATTAACCTGATTTTGTGGTGTTTGTCCACAAACCAGTATGTGTACATTAGACTGGCTTCAAATGAAGCATGTTCTACCTGCATGTTGGAGAGTCTTCTTCCCACTCTCTGGGGTGGGAGTGACAGCATGAAATCAAAAAGCCCAGTCAGTTTTGTTAAGCACGTAACAGCATAACAGCTGTTTTATTGTGAACTCTTTCAGATAAAAGTCCAAATTTAGGCTGATGTTCAGTACTTTAAGCAGAACATGTAGCCAGGTAAATGGACAACAGGAAAATAGGCTTACAGAAAAACCAGATAATCCTGTCATCTGAATGGTTATATTTTACATCAAGTAGAAGAAATATTATTTTCTGATTGTTAGTTCCAGGTAGGAAAACATTTTACAAGATAATCAGGACACTGTACTTTTATCTATCTAAAGATAGATAAAATAATTGAAACGTTGGTTCGTGTTCTGGGAATTCATAACAGTTCAGAATTGCCTAATGTTATGGGTTTGGTTTTAAGCAAACATAATAATAAGAGAAATCTGCTCATTATGCAAGCAGAACTCTGTTACTGATTGCAGACAGCAAGCTTGTGACATCCAGAACTGTTGATCTTAAGAAGCTGTTAGCAATATCAAACAAAAACCCCAGTGTCTACATTTTGCTTTTAGTTCTCAGTTCTTACTTCTGATGGTTCAAATTTTCATGTCACAGGGTCATTTATTCTTGCTCTTTTCAGGCACCTTTGCCAAAGAATCTGCAGAAAGTTAGATATTTTTCACCCAGAGAATGCCTTGATAAATAAAAATTGGTCTGTTTTGTTGCTAATAATTTTTAAATGGCACTAGTCCCATAATTCAACATAGTTTATCAGTAAAGAGAAATGCAGCACGTTGAAAATTGCCATGACAAACAAATCTTTGTTTTCAGTTTCCAGCAAATAAGAGAATTGAAGAACAGTGTACTGTGGCACCAAGAACAGACTTTGGTTCAGCTGCCTGTCTCCCAACACTTCTTAAAGCATCATATAGATTTCTTCAAAGTTGCATGACTAATAGACAACTCTTACAGAGCAACTTCATATTCTGGGACAAATCTATGTATATTTATCTTGTTCCAACTGAAAAATACAGCAAGAACTTCCTCTTTTACTGATACCTACCTACTACCATTAGAGAAAATTGAGCTGCTTCTACTGTGATAATTCTTTCTGAGGCAACAAAATGAATCATGCTTAGATTTGCCTCATAATTATGATAAGAAATATGCTAAAATTTTATTCCAAATAATTTCCAGTTTCACTAGAGAAAACATATTCTGATACAGAACAGATTCTGATGCTAAACTGATTCTAGTACTAAGTCTCAGGGAAAAAAATAAAGAAGTTTCTGGTCTTAAAATGGCATTTATCAAAAATGATGCGACAATTCTGCTTTCCTTACACCTTGACATTTTTCTATCATTTTGATAAAATCAGAATACTTCCCATCTTAATTTTAAAACTTTACTTTAAAATGAAGTTATCAGAAAACTAGACAAGTAATTTCAAACTTAATAGCCCTCATTAAAAAAAAAGCCTGCACTTGATTTTGTTAATTTAGATTAGTATTTATGTCAAATGTTGGATCAGAGTACAGCTTTTTGTTAATTCAAAAAGATAGTTTCAGAAGTCTCTACTACAACTAGTAAACTGTGAACATCTGTGAAAAACCACTATTGCCTCTTTTCTTATGCAAACATGTTTCTTCAGCCTTCCACATCAAGGGATACTGTCCCTTAATAGCCAGTTCTGCAGCTCTTCTCAATTCTATCCAGTGTATCCAATTATTCTGAGAGAGTTCTTACCCGAGGCTAGTTTATCAAAGCGTGCTATTTCTTTCTCACTTTTTTTTTGCCTACCGTAACTCCTGGCTTAAGAAACTTATGTCAGACTGAAGATATCTCTCTTCCATCAGTCTGTATAAATAAGTATATTAAGCCTGTTATTTATACTGAAAAAATTATGAACTCTGTGTGGATACAATCACAATAGTTTTGCACTAGTTTCAGTATATTACAAACAATTTGAGCAGAGTAAAGAAAAAAAAAATCTTTATGTGATATTGATTTTTATTTTTGAGGGTTTGGAAATTTTTAAGAATGCTTTTTTAGGGGAATATTTCATCTGTTATATTATCTGATTTAGTACGAGGGTGGTGATTCACTGTGAGGGTAGTGAGGCACTGGAACATGTTGCCCAAGGAAGTTGTGGATGCTTCATCACTGGCACTGCTCAAAGCCAGGTTGGACAAAGCCCTGGGTGACATGGTTTAGTGCGAGGTGTTCCCGCCCATGGCAGGGGGTTTGGAACTAAGTGATCTTAAGATGCTTTCCAACCCTCACTATTCTATGATTCTATGATTCCTTCTGGCATCAGTCTGTCATTAGCCATGTAACCCAGGGCTGAGTATCACAGCACTTGAAAGTCACATTTACGATTTTTTGTGTTTATTTTTCTTTCACTTTTTTATGACCAGTAGTTATGAGCATGTGCTTACTAAAGTGTCCTTAGGATTTCTCTTTTCCATATAAATAAAACAAAGCTTCAGTTTGAAGAACAACGTATCTTGTAAACAAATGTCCTGGGTTCAGCAGTAGCAGTCATTTTTCTCCTTCTTAGTAGCTGGTGCAATGCTGTGTTTCTGACTTTCAGTCTGGGAACAGTGCTGTTAACACCGATGTTTTCAGCTACTGCTTAGAATGTTTACACTGACCAAGGACTTTCTGAGCCTCATGCTCTGCCCTGGGAGGAGGGGAAGACAGGAGGAAGCAGAGACAGGACACCTGCCCCAAACTAGCCAAAGAGGTATTCCATACCACAGCACGTCATGCTCAGGATGTAAATTGGGAGATACCCGGAAGGGCTAGCTCTCTGCTTGGTCAGTGGGTGGTGAGTGATTGTATTCTCTTCCCTTGTTATTTCCCTTATCATCATTATTATTGGTGGTAGCAGCAGTGGTTTGTGTTATAC
>WYDI02018323.1:14224-25751 GCA_009867235.2 Psittacus erithacus
CATGCACCAGCCTCTGGGAAAATCGAACGGTACAATGGGCTCTTAAAAACTACACTGAGAGCAATGGGTGGTGGGACATTCAAACACTGGGGCACACATTTACCAAAAGCTGCTTGGTTGCTCAGCACCAGAGTATCTGCCAACAGGGCTGGCGCAGCTCAGTCAGAATTCTTACATACTGTAGAGGGGGACAAAGTTCCTGTGGTGCACATAAAGAATTTGATGGGGAAGCCAGTCTGGGTTATTCCTGCTTTGGGTAAAGGCAAACCCACTCGTGGGATTGCTTTTGCACAGGGGCCTGGATATACTTGGTGGGTAAAGCGGGAAGATGGCGAAGTCCAATGTATACCTCCAGGGGATTTGATTTTTGGGGAAAACAGTCAATGAACTCAATTGTATGCTGTTGCCTGCTATGTAGCACTTTTTTATAGTCCACCAACTAGATGTCTTCAGGTCACCAGCGACTGGCCCTGACTTCTTTCTGACCATCATCCCAACAAAGAATGAACTTTGATGAAACCAAACGAGTTCTGCAGCAAAGGATCTATCAGCATCAGCAGGCAATGATCCAACACTGCACACAGCCTCTCCTGCTCTGAAAGACTGTTACAAGAGATGGAACCCAACATCATGGACAAGATGGACTCAGCAGCTTTATAGGGATTGGTCCATGCACTAAGGAATGATCTCTCTGTCTCTGTGATGTGTGGATGTATATATATGTATATATATGAGATAAGAGTGGTGGTATATTGAAAATGTGGGATCTGAGCATGACGTGAATGGTATGGAATAAAGGGTAGATAAGGTCCTGGTTCAGCAGAAGCAGTAATTTTTCTCCTACTTAGTAGCTGGTGCAGTGCTGTGTTTTGACTTTCAGCCTGGGAACAGCGCTGATAACACCAATGTTTTTAGTTGCTGCTCAGTAATATTTACTCTGACCAAGGACTTTTTGAGCATCATGCTCTGCCAGGGAGGAGGGGAAGCAGGGGAGAAGCAGAGACAGGACACCTGCCCCATACTAACCAAAGGGGTATTCCATACCACAGCACGTCATGCCCAATATATAAACTGGGGGCAGTTACCCAGAAGAGCTAGATCACTGCTCGGGTCGGGCTGGGTATTGGCTGATGAGTGGTGAGTGGTTGTATTATCTTCACTTGTTGTTTCCCTTATCATTATTATTATTGGTGGTAGCAGCAGTGGTTTTTGTTATACTTTAGTCACTGGACTGTTCTTATCTCAACCCGTGGGAGTTAAATTCTTTGAATTCTCCTTTGCATCCCTCTGGGAGCAGGGGGGAGGAAGTTGTGGGAGGGAGTGAGTGAGGGCTGCGTGGCTGAGTTGCCGACTGGGCTTAAACCATGACAGCTCTAGACAGGAAATATTTAGCATGCCAGCTAGGTTATTTTATGTGGTCCATTCCCTCATGCTTTCACAGCATTCACAATTTTTACATTAGGATGCTTGACGGAGGATCCTTACCCTGTTTTTTAACATCCATTTTGGAATCTGTTGCCAAAGAATTTCTTTAATCCCTTTTCCAATTCCTTGACACTGCCTCTGCATCCTCATGTGACAGCAAGATCTAGGCATTCACTACTCACTGGTAAAATATTCATGCTTTTATCTGTCTCAAATCCAAATGTGTAACCGAACACATGCTATCATGGTGTGCTGTATGTTTTTCAGGAAAGAAGCTCATGCTTCTATTGCGAGCTAAAGCTTTTGAATCCCTTCCAGTTATCCAATGCACCACGTCAGGGGTCTAGTTGCTTGCGTTCAATATAAAGATAACAACAGGCTCAAGACCAATGTGAGCTGAGAAGACTCATTGTACTTCTGTAGGACATGGGAAGTCTGCATATGTTATCCTGTTATTCTCACACCATCAGTGATGCGTTTATGGCTAAAAGTGCCCGTTTCA
Source organism: Psittacus erithacus (assembly GCA_009867235.2). NCBI lineage: Eukaryota > Metazoa > Chordata > Aves > Psittaciformes > Psittacidae > Psittacus > Psittacus erithacus. Next base: position 16,152 of record WYDI02018323.1, read on the forward strand.
GGCAGGAATGCCTCTGAATTTTCAAAGATGGCATACTTTCACATTGTATGTGCTGCAAACCCTGCAGATTTGGTATGAATTTATAATAATATGTTAATTGGTCTTGAGAAGCTTCCTTTGCTCCATTAACTTTACCTCCTTTTACTTTCATGTCAGAGAAATCAGCCTACCTGGCTTGCTTTGACCCTGGGGAACACTAATAAAGTTTCCCTATGTCTCACTTTAGATCCTTAAATTTAGGACCTTAAATTCTTCTTGGGTCCATCCTTACATTCTTTAAATCTTAACCTTAGGCTTTTAAGAAAGTCATGGGACTAGGAGTTGACCTTATAACTCATTGATTCTGTCTTGTTTAGTTATTGCAGCAGCAGCAGTGCTGGATCAGAAATCATGTTACAGAAACTGCAGTGGAGGTATATCAACTCAGGGCGTCCCACTGTACTTATTGGGGAAAAAAAACGAGAAAAAACAACATCGTTCATTTAAGTTATTGCATAATCAAGTGTATCTAATTGCATTAACACAACTGAACTTTTATCAGTGCATTTGCTCCAGATCATGTTAGTTTCATAAGAGAACTAAAATCTGGAAATTGGTTTCTTGTAACATACATTTGTGTCCTACAGAAGTGTTTGATCCTGAAACATTTTTTATCCATGCTCTTACACAGATGCACAGCAGACCTGTTGTTGCTGCAGCAGCAGTGAGTTTGGTCCTGTGAATGTAAAGATCTTGACCTGACAGTATGTCTTCATTGAGAAAATGTTAGCAAATCCCTACTAAGTAAGGTCTTCCTTGTTTTCTTCTAGGTGAAGATACAATTGTAACAGCTCCACTGGGTTACACTGAGCGTGCTGGCTTTTACCTGAATGCATATTTTAGCTTATACTGAATATAGTTTAACAGCCTTCTTATCCTGAGTTACTCTGTACCTATGCACTGTGCGAGCATTACTGTAGGTCACGTTGTTTCTTAGTTTGCAAATAAACCACGAGATTTGTTGCCCTTATGGGAAACAGTACTTTGGTGAGGCAGCATAGCAGTGGTGCAAACTGCACCTCTTCCATTTTTGAGAACTCTGAAGTCCTCGTGGAGACAAGGATGTGAAGTGAGATCCCACCAGGAGCAGAAGAGTTCAGCTCTGGGTGACACAGGATGCTTAAGCACCTATGTCATTAGCTTATTTCCCTTCAGTAGGTCAGATAAGTTGTTGTGACTCTTCATGTGTGTAATGTTAAATATGCGTTAAGTCCTTTGCTGCATCAGGGCTAAAGTGTTAATCAAGCCCCTAATCCTTCTGCATATCCTAGCACTTGAAATATTACATGCATGCTTGGAGATTTAAATGACATGGTGAATTTAATCACCACATTTTCCCTCCTTGCATTCACTTAAACATTGTTCCTGGTTTCAGCATAATAACAGATCAAATTATTCTCTGAGGAACTGGGTTTATGCCTTCTGGATCTTGACTTTCTGCAGGGAAAGGCAGTGCTTCTTAGGGAAAGGCAGTGCCTTTGTCTGGTAGGAGAATGGAGTCAGTGAGTCCTAGCAGTAAGAAGAGATGTATTAAAGTTCTTAAAATCCTTCAAGAAAGAGGTAGGGGCTAGTCAGAAAATGTGGACTGTGCTCTCCTCAAAAGCTAAGAGTTATTTGCTTAAAAACAAAAGAATTTTTCATAAAAGTACCTGGTTGCTGCTGGTCCCTTGGTGCTATAGCCATGCTGCATTGGAAACAATTCAGGTAATGTTTCCTTCTTCGTGGTTATGTGTTTATTCTGTGTTTTTTTGTTCCAAGAACTAAAGACGCCTACTGGCTCCTATGGGGTGGGGGAGTGGGAGGAGAGAAGCGCTGGCACAGCTGTTCAGAATATTGAAAATGTTAATGTGTGAGTAGTTCAAAACCATGCATACTGAGCTATGCAAGAAAATGTGTTTATATGGTTGGGTTTAGATAAGGAACAGTACTGAACAGAAAAAAAAATGCCTGTGACTAGGATAATACAAACACACTTATCCTGACTCTCTTTCTACTTGCTCGGGCATCATTCCAGGTAAAGTGGGTGGAATTAAGCTGCTATTTAAATATGGAGAGTTTCATACATTTATACCAAAAGCAATGAGTGTTTGAACTGTGTAATGAAACACCATTTATAAGCAGTGTGTGCTGTCCCATCAACAGCTGTCTTCAGTGTCAAAAAAATAATCAGGACCCAAAAAATAACCATGGATTTTGAACTGTGACAAACTAACTGGTATTTAATTAGTTTTTCATATCTGAACATATTTAGTACTTGGATAAGAACCGAAGGGCTCATATGGTGTACTCATAGTGAAAGGGAAATGAATTCAGCTCTCCACATTAAGGTGTTCAGGTTTTATGTTAGGCAGGGAAGAGGCAAGCATAGTCACTGTTGCCAGTGTGTAGAAACCAAGCTTGATATTCCTTTGACATTTTCAAAGGAAGAATGCTGTATGAAAAACAGTAAGAGTAGACCACCCCTATAGCTAGCTGTCAGGTGAAGAGAGCTAGCAAGCATAAAAAACAGGGTCATTTTGTAAAACATTGCTGTAATGCTACCTGAGATTAAGGAACTCCCTTTCTTTATATCAGCTGCAACAGTGAACTCGTAGTTCTGCTGAAATGCTTGCTGTAGTTTTTACCCAGGTTTTTATTCTTGTACTTTGCAGCATGTATCATGATAATGTACTACAGGCTATCCTGACTTCAGAGAGAGCAAATGAAATAGATGATTCGAGGCTGAAAATTTTTTTTACTTTTTTTTTTAAAGACAAAACAGATGTTCTCCCCTCTTTCTCTCCCCCACCCCTCTGTAAAAAAAGACAGACAATAACCCCACACAACTGTAGTGAAAATAGAGCTGTACACTGTATTGTCACAAGTTATCGCAATTTCTTGTCAGTGTCTAGTGTTCAAATGTTGTTCTGACATTATAATGGCTAACAAAGAAATAAAACAAAAGGAAAAAAAAAAAGACCTGCTTGGAGATCTCATAGCAGCTTTCCAGTATCTGAAGAAGTCCTACAAGGACGCTGGAGATGGACTCCTAATTAGGGACTGTAGTGATAGGACAAGTGGGAACGGGTTCAAACTTAACCAGGGGAAGTTTAGATTGGACATACGGAAGAAGCTCTTTACTGTAAGGGTGGTGAGGCACTGGAATGGGTTGCCCAAGGAAATTGTGAATGCTCCACCCCTGGCAGTGTTCAAGGCCAGGCTGTCCAGAGCCTTGGGTGACATGGTCTAGCGTGAGGTGTTCCTGCCCTTGGCAGGGGGCTTGGAACTGGATGATCATAAGGTCCTTTCCAACCCTAACTATTCTATGAGTCTATGTATGCATAAAATACCACACAATTTACACAACTAACATAGCTAATTTTTACTTTTGAACTAAAAAAACCCACTACCTTAAACTTTGTTACAATTTTACTTAGGTTGGATTGTTTATATAAACTTACAATTACAGAATGCTTCTGATAAAGAAAATGATGGCGTTTCTTGCAAGTGCACTCCTAAAACTATTAGTGTGGTTCTGCCTCTAATATCTGCAGGTTATATTTTAATCCAGGTGGCTCTGTTTCTCTCTCTGTAATCCCATTGGTTCTATCTGCAGGCAGACTGCAGCATGGAACGCTAAAAGGAAAAAAAAGACAAACAAAGTGATTTTTTTTTCCCTGAGCTATACAACAAAATGTGCTCTGCAGCTGCCTTGGATTAAAATAATTGCTTTGCATTTGTGTGGTACTTGCACCAAAATTTCCAAGTTCAGAATAATAGAGAAGATTTAGCACAGTCTAACAGCTAAAGAAATAAGCAAATAAATTCTTTTATCAACTACTCCTAAACACAATAAATAAAGGCTTAGAAGCAAACAACTGTGTAAACTAGTCCTAGTTGAATGGGCTATTGCCTCTCTTGAAGGTATTCTACAGAGAAAGCTGCTTTTACAGCATGCTCTAAGTAAAGCTTAATTGCCTCCATTACTGTTCACTCCTGTGTTAGATGGAAAACACCTGACATGCCTATTCCTAGTGTGGATTGCTCATTAGTTGGATGGATGTTTGAGAAGGGAAGAAGTCAAGTGTTAGGCTGCATTGTTTTTCTGCTATGCTGGGTCACCTCTTCGGGCGCTTTTGTGTGTCTCTGATTCTAATGTGTGTTATTAACAGGAAACCCGTCTATAAAAGTGACTGCAGGTTTCTTGTGACTTTCTCTGTATTTCAGGAAAGATTTTTCACCCGTCATCTTAGATTTGTCAGCAATACTGGATAACTTGAGCCAACAAAGAGCTGGGGCAGGAGAGGCTGAAAGAATTGCTGTTTAATTTGTCTGCAAGAGAGCAACAGAAAGTCTATTGCTTTTTTGCCTCACAGTGGGGAAAGGAATTCTTTAAGCCTACTTTTATTTTAGAGTGGCAGCATAAGATGGGTAGTGTCTGTGTTTTGTCCTAAACCAGTGAGAGGAAGGCAGGATTCAGTGGGTTACATGGCTATCTTAGTCCTCTGTGCTTTAGAGTGGTTATTGTTTACAGATTGCATGTTGCAGAATGTGGCAAGTGTGAAACAGCCCCAGGGATTTTCAGCTTGTTTTAATGGTAACTTGAGTATGAACATGTGAATATTATTTCACAGTGGCACCAAGTAGATAATGTTGCAGTGACATAACCTAGAGGTCATAAGCAAGGCAGTTTCCAAGCGAAGCTATGTCACAAAATATGTACAAGAAGACAGTCTTGAATCTAGTGCTTGTCTGTAACAGTGACTTCTGAAAGGAGCTATGTCTGATAATACCACGGCAGATGGCTGTAGCCTTCCGTGAAGCACTTCTGCATCTATGATACAGAGCATCAAAGAGTTTCTTGCAGCTTTCAAGGTCTTTGTAGAGCCGATCTGAATTTTCAGATGGTCTGTTTAGTTTAATAACCTCAGCACATTTTTCACCTAATCATTCCTTGACTGGCTTTTAACTCAGCTCAGCTAATTTAAACAGCTACAGTTTAAGGGCGCAGCCTTGCAGTCTCCATTAAATAAGAAGGCTGCTAGCTGAGGATCTGGAGCTAGCAGATACATTATCCTAATTAGCCAGTGAGCAAATTGATAAAATCTCATCAACTGCACTGCATCTGCTATTGCAGATGATCAACATGCTATAAACAAATAAGATTTAGGCAGATTGCTGTCGACAGAAAAGGTATCTCTGAGTGTATATATATGTACATAATATTTATTGGGGGGATAGTAAATGGCTCAGGTGTGCTGAGTCCACTTGCCCTGTGGCCAGCCAGTTGATACTTATAATTACACCTTGAAGAATCTCTTAAAAAAATAGAATGAAGTTGATTTTTGAACTACAACTTCAGTACAGTTGTCATTAGTTTATAAGGTAATTTGCATATGAAGCATGGTCTTTGATGGCTGTAACTGCATTGTAAATGGAAAACCAAGTAACTTGCTTCACAGTGCTGGGTCACTCATTCTGCTGCTGCTCTCTGAATGTGCCATTTTTACTAAGCTGCTTGTGTGTTGTTTCTTTTTTTTCTTGACAAAGAAAAACTCATCATGAGGGTTGTAGAGGGTGAGGTCTTAAAATATTATTAAATTTAAAATGTTCTGGATTTTCTAGGAACAGCTCTATTACACTGGTGTGGGGGGGGTTAACAAGAAGGAAGAGATTTGTTATCTAATTAGATATTGCTAACTATTTGCTGTTATTTATACAAAATGTACTTGCATCTATTATACATAGAACATCATATATAGAATAGCATTACAGTAGAATTTATTTGAATTTGTCCACCAAAATGGGATTGAAGTTACTAATATTTGGTCAGGGTGCCCATTCAGAGACAAGGTCTGCAGACCACTGATGCTTTGTCCTGAAGGTCAAGGGTTTTTTTAGCAAGCTAAAAAGCAACAGCTTGAAAGTAAGTCTTGCACCACAAAAATGAACAGAGTTGATCTAATAACCAGGAATCACAAGTGTATTTGGATGCCAAGAAACATATACTTTATGTTTCCATAAGAATGTGTAGATAAAATGACAGTTTTTCAATGAAAATATAATCTAAAAGTTGTTAAATGATATTATGTTACTGGCACAGAAAAAAAATTCTTGTTTTACAAATAGCACTTTCATTTTACAACAGAAGTGTCAGGGTTGTTCTTTGAGCCAGCCAACCTCTCAGCTGTGATAATGTAATTTTTCACTGGTTAAGTATATAACCTCAATCTACGATCAGTATTCTGTATGAATGTTTCTTTTGGCAGACTTCTTCAAAGGAATTAACCTGCTCTGATCTGCATACAGGATAACAGCTGAGATTCTGGACTTTGCCTTTTGACATGAAAGTTAATAGGAAACTAAAATAAGGAAAGTGACTTTGAGCAGCTGTACAAAACCTGTGGAATATTAGTTCTGTAAAAACAAACACTGGAGATATTACATATACACTACTTCTGCTTTATATGCATATATTTATATAAAAATAAAAATCATGAATTGTTGAGGGACATTTGAATATTTACTAGCTTAGTATTTAAATGCTCTATTTCAAAACCAGGCATAGTTTTTACAACCCAGTGTCACTGAGTAGGTTTCAGTGGGTAATTCAGTGACTAAATTCGTACTCATAGCTAGTCAAAATGTCAGAGGGAATAATTTTCTTATTTAACTGCTTTGTGACTTTTCTTCAGAGGTGTATTATTATTATTATTGTTTTTCATATGTTACTTGCTGTCCATATGCTCTGGTCTGTGCTCAAAATATTTTTCAATATTTTGTCAGATGACCTGTTATGACTCTTAGAATGAGTGCCACTTGTTATTGTTATGCTTGATGTACAGCTCAGATTAGGTTCAGTTTTAACAGCAGCAAACCATGAAGTGTGCAAATAACAAACTCTGTAGCTGAATCAAAAAAAAAAAAAAACCAAAATAAAAATACCCAGAGCTATACAGTCAAACCCTGTAGCTGAATCTATTTGTGCCAGCTAAAGGTCTTGATCAGCTTGGAAAAGAGAAGGCTGTGTGGTGACCTCATAGCAGCTTGTCAATATCTGAAGAGACCTATAAGGATGCTGGGGAGGGACTCTTCATCAGGGACTGTAGTGATAGGACAAGGAGTGATGAGTTTAAACTTAAACAGGGGAAGCTCAGGTTAGATGTAAGAGGCTGTTTCATGTGAGGGTGGTGAGGCACTGGAACGGATTGCCCAAGGAAGTGGTAAATGCGCTATGTCTGGCAGTATTCAAGACTAGGCTGTACAGAGCCTTGGGTGACATGGTCTAGTGTGAGGCATTCCTGCCCTTGGCAGGAGGGTTGGAACTGGGTGATCATAAGGTCCTTTCCAGCTCAAACCATTCTATGAATCTGCGATTCTATGACTCCTTCAGTAGTGGTGGGAAGGTAACTGTAAGATCGGTTTCTTTTGTCTCATGTTTATGACAATGCATTGCTATTACAATACTCATTAGCAATAATGAGCACTTGTATGTGTGTGTGTGTATGCTTTCAGTGACCAGATAATGCATGGTTTTGCTTGAGCACTGCTTTGACTGAGCCTTGGCAAAACTGTTGCCAGCTCTGCTGGGTGAATCCCTCTTGTATCATGCAGGCCAGTTCTAGTGTGAATATGAAAGTGCATGAGCCCTACTTTTTGCTGTTCTGTCAGAATGACTTATGTTCACTTACCATTCAGATTATAAAGGGACAAAAGCTCAGCCAGTGTTATTTAACTGTTAAAATTTAATCAAAGGCTTGAGAAAAGTATGCTCTTCTCCCAGCTCTGTGGGGAGATAAAAAGACCTGGAGCTACTGTTGAACTGTGCTCTGCATCCAGTCTTTTGAAGTCTGTGGTCTTGCCAAAGGAATAAAGCAGTTTTGCCAAAGCTGGGGCTGTCATGATAGCAAGCCCCCTCTTTCTCAGCTCCTCAAACTCCTGAGCAGATGGTGGCTGGCAGGAAGCCCACTGATAGTGTGAGTCTGGGTCTCCGAAGGGTCACTGGTGAACTCTTGCCCTGCTCCTTTTCATGAGACCATATGTAAATGCAGCTTATGGCCAAATTGAGGGAGATAGCAAGCTTCATCTTTTCTGAATTATTGCCCCCCACTAAACTCCAAGGTGTTGTGTTGAGGGTTAAAAGCAGGACATGGGATATTAGTGCATGGAGATTTAAAAGATAAGTCCCTGTGACAGAAAGACTTCGTATATGCTACCTTTTTATCTGTTACTATCAGTTTGAGTAAGGAGGATGTGTGAATTTTCCTAAAGACTGCAATGCATCTCTTAGTGTTCCTTTGCAGCCAGGTGTGGGTTTTAGAATTAGCTCCTGCTTCCTTAAATGCAAAAGAAGCACTGTGATGTTTGGGCTGCATGACTGTGTGCTCAGTTTCTTGCTTGATATGCTTCAATCTAAATTTTTTCCTAAATACTTACTGGCATGGTAAAACTTGTTACAGTTATGACATGATGTGTGTGACCTTTGGTACTTTGCTTATTTAGATCTTCTGAGAAAAACTGTATTCTTATTTGCATATATGCTAAAATTGATTAAAAATTTTGGGTTTTTTTTTCCCACTTTTTCTAGTTAAGGAGTGTGCCTGTTCTAAAAGGAATTAAAATATTGATCTAAAGACTTTGTCAGTGCTTTCTGACAAATTGAAGCTACCACTTATAATGCAGCACCTGTGCATCCCAGTTTTATCAGGTATCCCTGTACTGCTGTTGATTCTGCTACAAATCAAGGGTGGAGTGTGTTTTCTATGGTTTTCCTTTTAGGTTTTTTTTTGTTTCCTGCTGACTTCAGAAGGCAGATTCTTAGACATTGAATTAGCACTTAGCACTAAAATATGGATAAAAATCTTTGTAATCAGGTTAGGAAATGAGAAAATGACTGCTTGTGGAACCTTCTTTATGATTAAATATCAACATAGCTTCTGAGATACAGTGCTGCTTCAGTAAGAAAAAATAATTTGGAAGAACATCTTCAGAACATGTTTCCTTGAAAACTCTTATGAGAAAACACAGCTAGAACAAAAAGCCCCATCAGCAGCCAGTTTCTTATAGAGTTCTCCCTTTCTTTTCCTGTAGGCACTGAACTGTACGTGACAGCACTGCAGGTGCCTGCCTAAAGGAAGCTTTGCTGGGACCCAGTGATATGATTTCTGTATAAGCAGGGTAAAGATTTTTTTGTGGTATTTTAGTACTCAGTGTGCTTTACAAGTTGTGAGAATTTTTTTTATAAAGCAGAACTTGGCAGAAATTTTATGACACAGGCCTCAGGATGGTGCTAAGTGGAACTTCAGCATGTATCATGGTTATACTTGTTGAACAATTTATCTCTGATCACGGGAAGGGAAGGAGTTAACAGGACATTTGCCTTGGTTATAACTTTTCTAGGTACCTCTTCTGTTGCATTTATTTACAGGATGTTCTGATTGTAGCTTCTCCCTGCCCTGTAGTTGCTTGAGTAGATTGTTGTGGATAGTAGAATAAAGGGATTGTCGTGGTTTAAGCTTAGTCGTAAATTAGAAAAGCATGTAGCCTGCTCGTTTTCCCCCCCCAGCCTGTCCTTCCCCCCCC
>WYDI02018325.1:0-25316 GCA_009867235.2 Psittacus erithacus
GCACCCTCCCAGGGAAGAGCTTCTGCCTAAGAGCTCATCTCAGTCTCCCTTGTGGCAGGTTAAAGCCATTCCCCTTGTTCTGCTCCTACAGGCCCTTGTCCAAAGCCCCTCTCCAGGTTTCTTGTAGGCAAATACTTGGGTCTACTTCAATATACTGGGTATGGCTGTGGTTGGTTTTCAGTGTCAATTTTTCTGAAGGCTCCCAAGCTTGAAAATGAAGGTTTAGAGTGAAAAGCCAGGATCAGAGTGGGGTTTGGGCTCAGCAACCACCAGCCCCTGGGTACACCCCCAGCAAGCTGATGTATTCCAAACTCTGCGAGCTCCATTTCCTTGCACAGATGGCAGCCTTGCATGGAAGGTCCACAGCGAACTCAGAAACTGCCATTTCAACCAAACACTCATGTCGGTCCTGCCTTTCTTAAGCCAAAATCATGCCAGACTATCTGCAGGAGCTGGGGAAAGGGTCTGGCTTTAGGAGAGCGTAAACTGACTTCACTGGAACCACTGCCAAGCCATGCTGATGGAAATAAGAGGAAAATCGCTGCCCTCCAGTTTTAATTCCCAAAGGAAGCAGAGCCTTTGCACAGCCCTGGTTCCCACTTGCTTAGCCAAAGGAGAACAAAAACAAACACGGAAGGTGGAGGATGCCATCCGCAGGATCTAACCAATGCACGTATCTACCTGGCCTTGCTCTGCTAAGCCATGTCAGAACAGGAGCAGGTTTCCTGGCTGTTGTTATTTTCTGTATTTATTTTGAGAGGGAAAAAAATAAAAATTAAAAGAAGCAAATCGATTCTTCTGTGATTTACGGTGGGGTGAAGGCAAACGTGAAGCCCATGTTAAGGCTGTTCATCTCATGATAAGGCAGCAAAAAGGTCAACAAATTACTCTCTCCCTAATGGTTCATTTGAACCAATGAAAACAGGATATTTTATCCTCCCGGGTCAGGCCTGCTTAGAAATCCTAGGTCCCCTTCCCCCCTTCCCTCCTCAGCCTCCCCCATTCCTCCTCCCCTCTCTCCCATTCCCAGCCCCTTTCTTTTAACTCTCCCTCTCTGATCCTCCAAGGTGACCTTTTCTCTTGCTCCTAATACCAAATTTTCTGGCTGAGTGATGCCGAGTGCTGGTCCCTCAGCTCCCAGGGCACGACCCGAAGCTGCAGCCCCAGCCCAGGCCAGGCTGCGCTCTGCCACTCGCCGCCGCTGCTGTGCTGAGCAGGAACAGAAACCAGAGCAAGGATGGAGAGGATAAAGCCCTGTGGTTCCTATACTGCCTGGGAGAGGTTTATTTGGCAGTCAGAGCCTTATCAGTCATGAACTCGCAGGGATGAGCTGAGGTTCTTCTACTTTAGCCTGAGCTGGAGCAGCAAGCGCTAACTGCTGCCTATTAGGAATAGCGATCACATCTAATTGTTATCCTTGCTGCTGATTGAAGGGGGAAGTGGAGGGATGGGAAGTTCAGCTGGGTGACATGATGCAGTTTTAATGAGTCTCTCTTTTTCTTTCCCTTTTCTTCTTGCATATTTTTCCCCCCTGGCCTGGCTGTTTTAATATGGAAATACAGTAAATTCTAACAAAATAAGGCTGGCACTTGGAGCATAGACCGAAGGCAAACCTCCAGGAGCCTTTCAGCAGTCGCAGGGCAGCAATAGCACCACAGAAGCAATTAGTTCCTTAAGTTCTTTAATACAGGGCCTTTGGAGGGGGTGGACAGTAGATTAAGCCCTGCTTCATTTGCCTATTTATTCAGCTGTCAGAAAGCTGAAAGGGTTAAATCGTCTGTTGGAGAAGAAAGACTCCACAGAGGCAGCTCCTGGAGTGACCGTCCCCTGGTGCGGGCTCCATTGCAGAGCAGCGGGTCGCTGCAGGGTGACCTCATGCATGAAATGGTTAAAAATGCACTCTTTTTCTTGCCCTCTCCCAGCAGATGCAGCGTGGAGCTGGGGCGTGCGGCACAACCTGACTCAGCAAAGGCGCCTGATGCCAGAGCACTGCTGGAATTCACCCCGAGCAGAGGCGAGCACAGCCAGGGGCGCATTGCTCCGACAGCCAAAACCACGCCATGAACAGTCAGCCCGAGTATAGGAAAAGAGGGTTCCTAAGCTGGGGTACAGGTCTGAAACGGGGAGAGGCTGGTGTCAGCAACGGGCTCTCTGCCTCCCAATAACGGAGAGATTCAGCTCCACATTTGGAGATGGTTTGTATTTGTTCCCTTCCTCGCTTTTCCTTCCCTGCAGCCAGAATACATTCGAATTCATATCCGAGGGCTACGAAGAACCGATGCTCCCCTAAACATTCCAGCCTGTATTTGCAACCTTTCATTGGAGCTGCAGTGAAGAAGTTAACTCTCCCAGTGAAGTTGTTTTGCTGTGTATGCCTCGATGCACGCACTCTGCATCAATTGTGCCTGTACCGAGGAGGGTTTTAATTACAGAATCACGCTTGTGGTGCATGACCAGCTTATTCCTAATATAGGTCACTAATTTGGGTTCTCTTTTGGCTGTAGCATCCCTCAGTGCTGTTTGCTGTAGTATGTGACAGCCTACAGCCAGCCCCAGAGCATTTGTTCCTTCTCCCTGCGTTATCTGAGATAAAAACCTGAGAGAATCAGATTTCACCATCTAAGAAACGCGTGTGTTTGGTTGGTTCCTGTTCCACTATTATTTTCTTTTCCCAAAGAATTAAAAATTAAACCCATTCAAAGTGAATTTATGGAAGGAGCTCACATCCGATCACTCCCACACGGAGAAGGAATGCCAGCGCGTACAGAGCGTGATAGCTCAGAACGCAGAGATAGCATGTAATGCAATTTTGTTATAGCATTTCATTGAATTTTGTTAATATAATAACCTGAAATAAAGTGTTAAGACAGATTGACATGCCTGGGTAGCACAGCTGAGGATTCAAATATTTAAATATAACATGTTTTAGCTTGTTCCTCTTGAAATCAATGGAAGTTCTCCTTCACAGCTGATTGCAGTGGGGGAAAATGGATCCAGCTTATGCAAAATTAGGACAGGAGGGGGAATGGGGAAGTTCGGCTGAGTTTTCAGGTTTTGATTTCTTTATTTAAATCTGCTTTAATTTCTGCTTGGTTTTATTGAGGGGTTTTTTTTCCTTTGAAGGAAAATAAATAAAGAACCTATTTTCTTCAACACCCATAAATAAAATAGAAATCATCCCAATGGAAGATAACATAAATGTCTTTTTTATGTGCATTTTCCTTTCATGCCTTAATGATGTAAAACTACCCCAGCCGCTCTCTTCTATTTGCCCGTTTCCACCCAAAGGCTCAGCCCCTGTCCTGCTGGAACCTGGTTTCCACTGAGCCTGCTCACAATCCACCCAAAACCTTAATCCAAGTCTGAAAACACCGATATAGCAATAAATATCACAGCCTCACGCTCAGTTTCTGTGCAGTCACATTTCCACCCCCCTCACCTTTGTTCAGAGAGCATCTCGGACAGGTATTCGCTCTGTTAGCTGCCTGCTAGCATCATCTCTGTTTTGTTTCACAGGACAGCATTAGCAGTTTGGGTCTGGGCATTCATCCTCCAAACTGACTTCAAAAGACTTGAACAAAAAGGCACTGGTTGGTATTTCCATCGAGACAACAGCGATGCCCTAGTTAATCACAAGGAGAAGGAGGCTCCAACCCAGATCAACTGAAATCGTTCAGTAAAGACTAAACCTATTTCAAATGGTTTCTACTGAGGGCATTTTCAACCACCCTTCCCTAAGATAATTCCCTTTGATTGACTTTGAGCATCATGAAAGTTCTGGGAAATAGAAAACTTCCGCAATTAAGCATCACACAAACACATTTAAAGCTAATGCAAATTTCCAGGCTAAAAATGCACCACTTCAAACCGTTTTCTTAGATTAAAAGCAGCTACAAAAGCAGGCTGGGGAATTTTGCTGGAAATCAGGAGGAAACGCCTCGGTTTTCCTTCAAACAAAACTAAAGCAAATGGATTAATGAAGGGCTAGGAAAATCAATGGGAAGGGTCCTGACAATTCCAAGAGGAGCTTTGAAGGGAGAGAAAAAGGCAATGCCCAGACCTTCCTAAACAACCCAGAGAAATCCCTTTCGTGGTAAATGCCTGGAAAAAGGGAAAATGCACGCTCCAAAGCAGTGCCACACCACTCAGGGACGGGCATGACAAAACCATTCCACTATTTCCATTCTCCTGACTGGAAATATCCCTCTCCAGACGATTTCAGCGTTTTATCTGCAATGTTCCTGTGTCATGTTCAGCGCATGTGATTTGATGGCTTGTTTTTGTTGGGTATTTCTCCAATGGCATTGACAAAACCCCTAAACCTTGTAGCTGCGGAACATCTCCTGGAGCGCTGCTCACAGCATTCCCAGGAAAGCTCATCTTTGTGATAAACAAAGAGTGCGGAAAGGCAGAGAGAGCCGCTGCTCCATCCCCTTCGGCATCCAGGGGAAGGGAAAAGCCTCTCATGGGGTGTGACCTTGAGGAGGACGCTCCGTTTCCAGCTTCTCGGGAGAGCCAGGTCGCATCCTCTGCTCCGGATCACTCCTTCGGGTCCTGCTTTTACATTCAAATCAGCTTTGTGGAGTGACGGGGATGGACCTTCCCCACGGAGCCACGGGTGAAAGTGTAACTTTGTGTTCCTCGGCTGCAGGAAAACACCGGGAATACAAATCAGAGCCCGGATCTTTTCCAGGCGTTATTTCACTGTAGATTCAAATGGCCCTGGCATTGTGAAGCTCTCATTCATTTTAAAAGCAGAAAAGATTTATTCTACCCAGAAGTCATTCAGAGCAGGATGAAGAAAGCCCAGGACTTGGTTTGCTGTTTTCCCAAGAACAACCAAAGTCAGAGCAGCTTTTTTGCTAAATTCCAGAAGGATTTAGGGCAATTTTACTTCCCTTCCAACATAATCCCACTTTTTTGCTGTCCTATACATCTTCTGACGTAACTTCTGGTACTCCAATGGGCCATTAAGACCCACCTGGGTTTGAACTGGGAGACATCCTTATATTTCTTGCACCTGCCAAACATAAAGGAACATTCATAGGAATTCAGGATATTTGGGCAAATGTGGGGTTGAGCTCCTGACCACAGAGAAAGAAGTTCCTGTTGAGGACTATTCTGAGACACAAATAAATACTTAGCATTAATGTCCTCCCTTCTAGAGATGGGAAAACAGGCTGGGGAAGGCGAATGACCCAAAGACAAAGAACAGACCTGTCGGGAAGCTGAGCCTATTGCTCATGCTCCTGGCTGGCAGCCCCATTTCCTTACCACTACTCAAGCTCTCCATCTTTGCAGGGTATGCAACTGGCATATGGAATTTTTAAAAGCAATTTTGTAAAGATGGGCTTCTATTTCTGTTCATGCCATAGCTTTTAATCCTGAGGCAGAAACAACCAATGCCTGAGTTTTGCATGCATGCATATGCATTACCTGGAAAAGGCAGGCGAATGTCAGTTTTGGGTTTCTACCAAAATCTTTCCTTAGCAGAGTTTTTCTCAGGAACTGGAGAACAGACAGAAGCAGAGCCCTTAAAATATGTTTTCAGGATTTAAAATGCAAACTGCAGCCTTCCTCCCTTCCCTGCATATACTTGGGTGAAATTCAAGGCTCTCAGTAACTCATAGATCACCCTTAGATGGAGCATGGAGTGGCCAAGATGGACATCACACCATGTTCACCAGGTGAATAGTGAATTTTGGTATGAGTTCTTCACTGGATAAACACACATGCAGAGGGAGGTTGGAGTGAAATAAAAGAAGGGACAAGAGGCATTCTTGACTGACCTGTTATCATTTGAATACATGGGCTCAGACTTAGGCTGAGCAGAAAGGCTTTGGCCCTTGGGCCAGCGCTGGATATTAACTGTGTAGAAGAGATTTCAAGCTCTGCCTTCAGGGTTGGTGCTGGACTCTCTTTTCTCCTATATTGGTACCTCCTTTGTATGCAACCCATCAGCTCAGGCTGATGGTATCAGGGGCATGGCTATACTCACACACATATAGCATCCAAAAGGTGTCCCTGCATTCCCATGGATGCTCAGCAATTAGCCTGGGGCACCCATTGCTGGACTTCTACACACAGCTGAGAAATCCAGCCAGTGACCATCTGATTCACTTGTTTGCTGCCCACTCCAACAGGAACAGGCCCTAAAATCTGGTGAAGCTGTAAACAGCACTCATTTGGTGAACTGAGGAGATGGACGTCTGTTTCTATGTGGGTTTTTAGATGGCTATTGGCCTAGCTGGCTTTTCATTAACTCAAGAGCTCTGCTATTTGTTTTAATGTTCCCAGCATTTATGACCTTGTATCTATACCACCTGATTATATATATACACACATATAGATATATGTTTTTATATATATATATGTTCTAGGATGTAACAGCTTGGTTTCATTTTCCTAACACTGACTTTTAAAACTATTTGACCAGGTCTTATCAATTCCTACAGAGAATTCCACTGCCATAGGGTTTTAGTCCTGTTTTACTGAACTTTGGTGTAGGGACAAAGTTTGTCCTTCAGACACACAGGGGAGAAAGAGAGCGAAGGGGAAAAAAACCCACAACCCAGCTCATCTTTTTGTGAGGGAACTTCTCTTTTCCTTTACTATTTACCCTGACACCAATCAATAACTTATATCTTAACCTTCTAGAGGTTTGTATCATCAAGATAGAGAAAGGTATTAAAAGCATGGATAGCTGTTACTTTCCCATTTTTGCCCTGTTTAGAAGCTTCCAGTCTTTGGATCAAGCATCTCAGAGATACTGGTGTGGTCTGTGTGTCACCTTCATTGTTTTACCTGCATCACTGGGTATCTACACTCACTAGTGTGAGGTTTTTAATCTTCCCTTGGGTTTGCTGTAACTATGATCAGAGCTAAGTGACAGCAAAGTGACAGGGAGCGATTAACATTGTTTTCAGTGGTGACTACGTTGAGCCCCTCAATCTGAGACGTCATGAGTGACGCCCATGGTCCGCTCTGCACTGCTCAGGATTTGGCTCTGCTAGGATATAAGTGAATTATCAAGCACAGAACGAATCTGATGGGAGGAAAAAGTCCAAGAATGAAATCAGGCCATTCAATACTGAACTTTCTGCTGGAATAGAACTGTCATGTCATGGGGAAGGAGCAAACTGAAGAGGCTGAGAATCCAACCTATCTGCCTTCATCAGAAGGGTTGTGGGGACATGCCAAGATGCAGAGCTCTGGCTGTCCCAGCTAAACCTAACACAGCCCTAACACAGGCACGGAAAACACCCTTCAAACATAGTTGGTTTTCTTTTCACAGTCTTCAGCCTCTCTTCTTTATCTAAGGGGGAGAAAATTCCACTTGGCATCTGCACATGGCTGTGATTCAATGCAGCGAAGGGTCTCTACCGATGCCAGCCTCTCTGAGCCTTGGGAACTCCTTGTGCCATAATGAAACCACATCTGTTGCCAAGTGGGGAGTCAGCGAAGGATGGATGAGTGGGGAGATGCTTTCTCAGGCAGGCTGGGCTCTACTACTTCATGAGTTTAGCATCCATGTGCTGCACCATCTGGGGTGCGCGCTGGTCCAGCCATCCACCCCAGACTCTTGGGCAGGTGGGGGGGGTCAGGGTAGCATGAGGAGCGTTTTACAATGGATCAGCTGGCGGAGAGTAAGGGTAAGGAACCTTTTCCAGCAGCATCTCAAAACCCCAATAGCACAAACAGGCTCCTTGTTTCCAATGAGGGGCTACCCCGGGCTTGGGAAAGCCCAGAGAAGTGGATGTGAAGGCAAACAATGAATCTCATCAGTGATTCATGGCAACAAGAGCCTACAGAAGTAGCACTCAACAAATTTCTCCAAGCTCTTACTGCATCTTAAGAGCAGATCACTGTGCCACTTGCTTTATGGGTCTGTGGAGGATCCAACTGGGAAAGAAATGCACATATTTAAATTTATGGAAAGCTAAACCTAACACTTAGTGCCCAGCGATGTACGTGTTTAGTTCTTCACATTATGAGGTGTATTCCTGCCATATGGGGCTAACCAAACTGGAATAAGATCCTGAATTATTTAACTGATATAGCAGGATGATACCTGTTATTAACACTATGAATAACAAACAGCATGTCTGAAGCTATAAACCCCAAAAAGCAAGTCAGATAGATACATGAGAAGAAAAAGAGGGATGTAAAAATATATGTGTCTCTAGAAGATGAAACGGTGGCAATGCGGGAGTCAGGGAAGTGGAAATATTGGGGAAATAACAATATGGTCCCTGCCTGGTGCTGAATCTGCAGGGTCACACACCATATGAAATGGTCTCTGTCCTGAGGACTTAAAAGTCCTGGCTTAGGCTTTACGATGTCTGATTCTCTCTCGTGTCTCCCTGACAAACAACCTTTAGGGGTAGAAATAGCCAAGCCCGTGGATTTTATTGTCTCCGGCTGGGTTTTCACCTCCATGCTCACACAGAACAGCTTGCTCGCAGAAAGGGTGTGCAGAGGGAGAGCGGGCAAGGACTGACAGAGAGAAGTAAAGGAGGAGCAGAGAGCAACACAAGGGAAAGAGAGAGCAAGAGGAGAAAGAAGCAGGACAAGGTCTCTGCTGATCTTGTTTTTTGAGGGAGAGTGAGAGATGCTGTAGGGGACAGATAGGGTGTAGGTGGGCAGGGGACAGGGTGGGAGAAGCCCAGCAGATCCTACACAAGCTCCCTGCCCCAGCAACCTCCCTATTGCCCCTTCTCACGTCATGGTGCAGAGCAAGAGGAGGGACATTTTCTGAGGTTTATTTGTATGTAACAGGAGTGACTTGGACAGAAAGCACTCAAGATCTCCTGATCCCCCACCCCAACCCATCTCCTCTCCTGGAAAAACTCCTTTGCCTTTGCTTTCTACCACATCCATAAAATGAGATGCAAAGGTCCCCCCAGTGCTGGAATCTGGTGCGGGTCCCCATCCCTCTCCCCACTACTCTCTGCTACCCCCAGCACAGAGGCAGTGGTCCACAGCTCTAACAGCAAAGTCAGGACTTTATCCCTGTGGATTTTCCCTGAGTGCCTTCGAAGAGGCTGAGAATTTGGGCAATGGGGAGGGGAAGAGAGGGAATGATGATAATAATAATAATCAGCATCAGCATCAGCATCATCACCATCATCATGGTACTAGTAGCAGCAGCAGTAGTAATACCCCAAACCCAGAACTCCACATGAATGAGGTGCTCCAAGGCCACCTGATAGATGGCATGGATCGGCTGGGACAGGCCTCCTCCCTCCCTGCCCTCTAATGGATGATGCACTTTAATGTGCTGATTACATTTGCACCAAGTTCTTTTAAGTGCAAAACGAATGCAGAAACTCCAGAGATTTCGTGCCTTGTTGAAATAACCCTTTCCTCAATAATTAGCATAAAGCATCCATTTCTATGTGCGAGCTTTGCCAGGTTTACAAATGAATAGTAGAAACTGGGTTTGGGTTTGCACCTCGTCCATAATTTTTCCAATATTATCCAGCAAAATCCTTATCTTTTTTTATTTTACTGTGTCGATGGTGACAGAAGGAGAAAGAAGAAATAAATCTCAGTGGGACAGTGTGGACAGGAGAGCCTGTTTGTTCTGGCATCAATTGGAAGAAGGAAAGAAATGGATCGCTGCTGTACATTAATTGTAGAGGACACGCAAGATGGCTGGAAACAGAGGAATGGTGTTTATAAAGCTGTCTGGTTTTCCAGAGATCAAAGGCAGAGGTGGAGAAATAATCCATTGGATGTGTCTACTTGTAACACGCATAATCCCTGGCTGTGGCACTTGCTGCCTGCTTGCACGGACAAACAGTGTCTTTGGAGGAGAGAGCTCGGAGCACATCACTGGCCACTGGCTGTGGCACCCAGGGCTGTCACTGGGGACACCATTGAGTTGCCACTGGGTGCATCCACAGAGGAAGAAGCCTCTGGGATGCAAGTGCCCAAATGGCATTTTATGGGCCATGGGGAGAGGCTGGGTCCCCTTGAAGACCTCCTCCTTCCCCCGGGTGCTCCCTGGCCAGGCTCTGCAGTTGATCCATCCTAAAGGGCATCCACTCGCCCTCCAGATCCACCCTCTGCTGTCCCCACTGCCCCAGGAGCAGGGAAGAGCCTGCAGGCAGGGGCAGGCAGGACAAGGGCACAAACAGGTAGGACAGGGACAGGCAGAGCAAGGGCAGGGAAGGGATGAACAGAACAGGGCAGGCAGAAACAGGCAGGGACAGGCAGAGGCAGCTCTCAGGGATGTGGAGTAAGGAGAAATGTCTCTGCACCTGCATTTGGGGAGCTGGGATGTGGCTGCTTGCACTGGGGTACCCCCAAAGGCTTGGACAAGGGCTGGTTGGTCACCCCGTGGACTCCCCAGGATGGAATGGGATGGGGACACCAATGGGTCCCTCAGCAGCCACAGGGCTCCTGTTCCCCACACCCCATAGGGCAGGCCCAGAACTGGAGGCTGGAAAGAGCAATTGCACCATCACGTATTAAAATCAGGCTGCATTACAGTTACATTTCCCTAGGTCCCTTTAATCCAGAGTCAGAACTCCTTAACTGATTCATTCCAAACCGAATGGGTGAAGCGAGGGGCTCAGGGAGATGGGATGGTGGGGGATATTTCAGTTTGTATATTGTGCTCTTTAAAAGGACTGATGGAAATAAAGTTACCACAAAGCACCCGAGTGCTTTGATGCCTATAACAGCAATTTGGTTATTACATTAATACATTTCCTCTTTGTTTTTAAGCAGGCATTGTTAAATGCGGTCCTGTTCTGTCTGAGCTCACTCATTTTTCATTACATGAATTCTCCCCATGCAAAGAATTATTTGGTGTTGTTCCTTCCACCCGGAATCTCGGCACTAAAGGGTTTCATGGGGAAAAGGGACTAACACAGCTCCAGGAATGTGTGTCCTTCCCCATCCCTAGGACTGGGTTTAAAAACACCCTCTTCCCTCTGGAAACCACCACATCAGACTCAGCACAACCGAATAAAACCCGTACCCAGAATCCCAAATAGTCAGGACAAGTGGTCTCAGCTGGCACCAAAGCGCTGGTTCAATGCACATTGAACATAGGTACCCAAACAAAACCCCACTCCATTGGAGAAAATGGGGACCTAATGCTGCAGCAGCAGAGATTCAGCAGTTTAACCCCCCCATTATGATCTCAGGTGTGAGAACCAAAGGCAGAGATGTGAGAGGAGGGGTATTTGCAGGTATTTACGCCTGTGTTTTCCCTATTGAAGCCCCAGCATGGGGGCTGTGGATGCTGTAAGGATGCTGAGTTTCCTTGTAAATCTCTCTGAAACCAAACAGGCTCCTGACTCCGCCTTAACCCAATATTTTTAGGGCAGATATTTAAGGAGAGGTGGGACTCGAGGCTGGCGCTGGATCTTTTTCCCTTCTCAAGGCACTTCTGGTAAATAACAGGAAAGGAGAAAGGACCACAGGGAT
The DNA here is from genome assembly GCA_009867235.2 of Psittacus erithacus. NCBI lineage: Eukaryota > Metazoa > Chordata > Aves > Psittaciformes > Psittacidae > Psittacus > Psittacus erithacus. The sequence goes on from WYDI02018325.1 coordinate 11,443, forward strand.
GTCTGGGTCTTACACACAAAGGGGTGTTTGGCCTCTCCATTGGTGAGCAGAGCGCTGGGAGCAGGCAGGAGCCTGTCCCCATCCCTGGGACCTTCCTCAGGGAGATGGGCTGGTTTTCTAAGAGAGGGTGGAAAACCGCCTGTGACAATACTTCCCCCCACACACCCCGGCCCCATTCCGTAGTGTAAAACCATCTCCCCAAAGCACCCCCCAGCCAGAAGCACATTCCTGGGGATGGCTGGGATAAATGTATTCCCGAAAAGCAAAAAAACAAATACAAATAAATGATAAAAACAGATATTCCGTGTGTTTTTTCCTTGGAAAAAGGGCTTCCCATCGCCTACCCAGTGGCAGCATCTAAAGCCACGCTGCTCTCCAAACACAGGGAGGAAACTGAGGGAGAAAATGGGATCAGATGGGGCTGCCAAGGCTTGGACAGATGAACAGCAATGGGTATCAACACACAGCAGCAGGACCGACCGCCTGGTACCCACCATAGGTCTGGGATCTTAAAGATACATCCCACAGATTACGGCCATAACATTGGTACGTGTTCCATGAACTGGCTGGGCCATGTGAGTTGCACAGACAGAGCACACACCATATAAACACATGTACTACCCCATTATATCTGAATTAGAGAGAGCTATACACATAAATAATCCCTGATACATTCGGTACGGCCACACAAATCACTGTCTCTGACAAGTGGGCAGCGTCCCATACATGGGACATGGGCTTTGGCTGCACCCACCTGCACCGTGAGGACATTCATCCCCATTTCACCCCCCCAAGGTGGATCCATGCCTGGACCTGGAGCTGTGCTGGGGGGGGACACACTGAGCATTCCCCTGCACCCCCTGGTTGGGATAAATCCTCCCCTGGACAGGCTGAATGGGGTATGTGCAGGGGAAAGCGAAGCCGGAGGGATGGAGAGGGTACTGGGATAGGGGACAGCATCAGCCATTGATATCCCCAGCAAGGGCACACTCCTCACACCCTCTGCCCAGCATCCAGGTCCCATTCCCAGCCAGACCCCCCTCCCGTGGCCCTCAGTGCCCTGCGTCCGCTTTTCCAGAGCCTTCACCAGTATTTTTGCAGGAATCCCATTAAATAAGTGGCGATTTAAATCCAGCTCTGTGCTTATTAATTCCCCCCACATCCCTCCCCATCACCTCAGATGCGAGGGTTTAATTGGCTCCAAAACAAGGAAGCGCCAAGCGGTGTTATAAAACGAACTGACCCCACAAAACGATGCAACATCTGGAGGCAGGGCACCGGGGAGGCCCAAGCACCTCCGCCGAGCATCCCGCATGGATGAGAAGGGCCTCACCGAGCCGCATCCCGGCTGCTGCCACGGATGGGAATCCCAAACAGCCCTTGGAAAGCCTCCGAGCGTGGTAAGAAAGAGAAGCCCCTCGGTGCTTACCTGCCCGCAGCGAGGCACGTCCCTCCCCGCCTGCAGAAGAGGAGCCCTCTCCTTGCAAACAGCCCCTAAAAGGTCTCCCCTAAGTCCGCCCGGGTGATTAATTTTTTAGAGCTAATCAAAGAAATAAAGTTAAAGAGGAGGAGGAGGAGGAGAGCTCCTCTTGTTTGGGGTCTGATTTGGGGGAAGGAGGGGGTGGGGGCAGTTAAAGAGACCAGTTGCTGCCCACTGCTTTGACCAGTGAGGGATTCAACCCTTATTACCATTTTGGTTTTGTCCAGATTTGAAAGTAGGGCCCCCTGCATTCAAATCATCGCCCTCCGTCGTTATTGTAAAGGACAGGCCTTAGTGGGCCCCCTTTGGATTGTCCTCCATTAACAATCCCTGCTTTTGTGGAGGTGTTTCTTTTTCTATTCACACACAGCGCTGATGGTACTTCAGGCCCAGCTCTTAAAGAAACTGTTTGCCAAATTGTACCTTTCCGCACGCTGCTCCACAAGGAAGCGGGGACCTGTAGTTAGGAAAACATTATTGAGGCTTCTAATTTAATTAAAAATGCTAAAGCTGCCAAAGGGGAAGGGAGAAAGGGAAAAAAGAGCAGAAGGAGTGTAAAAAGGAGCCAGGTTTCTTTTTAACCTCTGCAGCATCACATTGTTAAGCATCCAGTGCTGGGGTGTGCGGGGATGTGCTCCTGCCTGCGCCCACAGCCAAATGTGTGGCTGGGCAAGGGTGAGGAATTCGGATGCTCTTCAGCAAATAATGCTTTTAAAACGGGAAAGCACCCCTGGATGTGCATGGGTAGACCCCAAAGAGCACAGGGTGCTCTCTTGCCTGGGGTTAGGTGTTGGAGGTTGCACATGCGCACCCCATTAGTGTCCTCCTGAAAGGAGCCTCTTTGCTTTAAGAGGTTGAACTAAAGGTGCATCCCGCTCAGCATCCTCGCTATGAGAGAGGCTCAGAAGCACATCTGCAGTGAGGACGCCCTTCCTTTGGTTGTTGTTGTTATCCCTGTTGCCAACAGATCTGTAAATGTTCAAAGAGCAACAAGACTTTCAAGGGAAAAAAAAACACATCATAATAATTCAGCTGGCAAAGCAGGGCAGAGCCTGACCCCCGGCTCCATGGATGAGTGCTTCGCTGGGACCCCTGCTGAGCCAATGTGGACCTTCAACATCAACTCAGAAATTGGTGTGATTTGCCTGGGAAACCAGCAGTCATAGAGCAACTGGCCTTGACAAGATGAAGAGGAAATGTATAGAAGACATTTAATGGGTCGCAAGAGGAGAGGGGGGGGAGAAGCCCGGAGTGCTGCATTTTATATGGCTGGAGGGGCCCTTCTGCACGAAGCAGGGCTGCAGAGGGGAGGCGTTCCCAAGTTGGGCTTCATTCCCCAGCCACAAAAAGCCATCCGGGAGTGCTGTGCCCTGCAAAAGGTTATTTCCCTGGCCCTGGCTGGGACTTGGGCCTGAGACGAGCTTCCAGCGAACCCGGTGATGTCTTTAATGTCAGTGAATAGCTGAAGGCAGGCCGGCTGCAGGGCTTTGTAGAGAGGCGCGCTGGGCTTGGATTATGCACGCCTAATCGCCTCATTTTCTTCGAGTGATGTGGATGCCGCACTCTCGGGCTGTGGAACATTTTATAAATAGCTGTGCTTGGAGTTAATATGATTTACTGGAGAAAGACCGGTTAAGCAATTCCCCACCTAAGTAGAGCGGTAATGAACAGGCTCTGGAGAAGATGCCTTCCCCACCGGCTTTGAGAGGGGGTGGCAGGGAAGCAGGGATGCAGAGGGGTGATGTTTATTTGCGTGCGTGCACAGAGTGTCATTGATTTTTAATTGTATTAAAGGCATTGCAGTAGCCACGGGCTGCCTCTAGGACTGGACTTTTCCCTCAAGTACGTACAGTGAAGACGTGGCCTCCCCCTCCTGCTTGCTGCTGCTGTAAAATCCCGGGGCAGAAGGGAGTGGGGACAGCAGAGCCTTCACCCCGCTCCCCTTCCTTTCTCCCTTCCTTATCCTTTTCCCTTTCCCCATCCAGAAAACCAAACCATGAGGTGCCTGTGCCACCCTGGTCCCCATTCCTTCTGGATAGGGAACCTCCATCTCAGCGGGTGCTAGAGCAGCCAGGCTGACTCCAAGGCACAGAAGCACCCCTGGGCTTGTCCCCCTCCATCACGGAGGGGCAGCAGCTCTGGCCTTGGTCAGGAGAGCCAGCAGTGCCTGGAGACCCTGAGGGCAGGGTCCCCACAACCACCACCACAGAAGCCCTTAGCTAAGCCCTTAAGCAATGGCACTATAACTACAATGAGACCAGCAGCGGGATCCACACACAGGGACTTCTCATTCCCAGACAAGACCCATCCTAGGACAATGCTCTGAGGCTTGGGGGTGCATTGCTGGGATCAGAGGTGCTCCCTGGGGATAGAAGGGGCGAGCAGAGGGTTAGAGACAGTCAAAGTGACCTTCACTCAGGAAAGGGAAAGAGGAGAAAATACATAAGCTTCAAAGCCAAAGATGGTGGGAAAATTGGGAAAAGCCTGTCCAAGGCTGGCCCTGGCACCACACATCAGCCGGTGGGGAAAGAGATGGGAATGGGGTAGTGGGAGCAAGGCCCTGGTGAGGGGCAGCATTTCTTGGGGGGAGATCATAGAATCATAGAATGGTTTGGGTTGGAAAGACCTTAGAGATCATGAGATGGTGGCTCCATGCTCATATCCCCCATCCCCACCGCGATGCATCCTCACCCCAGTCATACCCCCTTGGTGGAGGGGGGGACCACGTACACCCCTTTACACCAGGATGGGAGTAATCCCCAAGCAACCTCCCAGTCCCCCCATGCTGAGGATGTGGATCCAGGCTGCACTGCAGGCACACAGCAACCAGGACCCCACCTCACCCTATCCCCCCATCACCTCCCAGCCTTCAGCTGTGCCTTCCACCAGGTGACTGGGAAAAATGAGGCTGGAAACCATCCTGGTGATTGCTACAACCCCAGAAACATCGCAAGGGAAAGGGAAAATGGGGGGGGGGGAAGGAAAAAAAGAGCCTTTCTCCAGCGTGGAGCGCTGAGAGGGGAAGCAGGTAATTAGCTACGTGATGGAGCAATCCTCTCCCGCCGAGGAACCGCTTGACACCAGGATTCTGCCCTGCGAAACTGTGTGTGACCCAAGTGAGGGCTTTTATTTTGTTAAGATCTTGGGGTTTCCCCCCCCCCACCCACACGCACCCTCCACACCCCCCCCCTTTATAAAATGAAGATCATTTGATGTTGTTTTAAATGTCAAGCGCAGGAACCAGCGGAGGGGGAGGGGGCCGGGGAGCTGCGGGCATTCTTCACTTCACAAGCCTGAATGTTTCAAAGTTGCTGCTGTGCTGTTCGCTGCCGGCTATTGTGTGTGTTTAAGGCTGGGGGGGGGGGTGTGAGGAGGGGGCGCGGACCCCCCGTTGGTGTGGATTTGCTGCCCAAAGACCGTTAGAAAGAGGCAAGAATGAATGAGATTGAATGGAATTGTAATGCACAAGGCCCTCCTCCTTTCTCAAGGAGCTGGGAGGCCAGGAAAGCGAGTCGTGGGGAGAGCGGGCGGCTTTCCTGCACCTCGGAAGAGGCTTTGCAAATCAGCAAATTGTAGATTTCGAGGGGAAGAGGGGAGGGAAAGGGGGGTATTTATATTTTTTTATTACAGATATGAGGAAAAAAAACCCAATTAGAAAGCCCTGCAGCAGCCAAGAAGACCAAAAGGAGACAGAGAGGAAAAGAGGGAGAGGAGACTTGATAGAAAAATCTCATTCCCCAACCTCTTGTAAGTGTAATTACTTTCTAAGACAATGAATTGCTTTCTAAGAGAAGAAAAAAAAGGGGGGAAAAATACGTAGAAGAATGTGTGAAATTATAACAGGGACTGAACTCTGCTGATCTCTTTCCTCTGCAGTGAGATTTCTGGGGCAGAAACCAGAGGCCTAGAATGTGCCAAACCTTTCTCTGTGATTTGAAAGAGATCCGGGCTTCATTTAAAAGAGGTTTTGCTTTCTCCTCCGGGATGCAGAGGCGATGCTCGGGATGGGGCCGGGGCTGGTACCTGGGCCACGTCCTGGGGGCAGACAGACAAAGGCTGGTTGGGGATTGACTTATTGAGCAGAAATGAGGAGAAGGCTGAATTTTGGGGGTATTTGTGAGCGCTCTGCAGTGAGGGTGCGTGCGGGTGTGTGTGTACGTGTGTGTCACGTTGGCCGGGACAGGGCTGAGCGTAGGTTTTGCTATGGTTTGTTGTGCCGCAGTTGATTTCGGGTTCAATCTTGTGTATTTTTCTAATGTGGTCATCTACACATGGCGGAGCCGGGGTTTGGAAATGGAAGGAAAGTGGAGGCATGTCGCTTGTCTCTGGGATTTCTTTGTTCGGGGAACAGTAGGTGGTAGGTTTAAAAAGGCAGAGAGGGAAAGAGGGGGAGAAGAAGAAAGGAACGAGAGCGGAAAAAATGGCCCTTTGCAAATCGTCTATTTTCTTCTGGGATATAGAAATGCTGCATTAGAGATGCAGGAAAGGCCGTGCTGAAGATAAAATGTCTCACTGGAAGGGTAAATGAAACCACAGCCAAAGCCCGGGCTGCAGTTACAGCACGAACTGGGGGTGCAGGGCAGTGGGAGGGGGGGGTGAGTCTATGCGGGTGTTCAATGGCAAACTTTAGAGGCGCTGAACTGATGGTGGGGTTTGGTTTAAAGGAGAAATAAAGGAGCAGAGCAGGAACCCGCTGCCGTTCGCCGCGGCTAAGTCACTACCACAGGGCTTTGCATTGATGGGGGGTGCAGAATACCCATCCCCGCTTCACTGCAGGGAGGGGGATAAACCCAAACCGCTGGGTTCTCAGGGATGATTGGCAGAGGGGGTGCGTTGTGTCCGCACTGGTGACAGACAGACAGACACCCTGACTGACCAACCTCCCCCCATAGGGCCTTTCGGCTGCATAAAGACCCGTCGGGAAGGGGCAGTGAGGAAAACAAAACACCTTCTGCTTTAGCGGGGAGGGGGAAACTGATCCCTGTGTATGTGTGTGACCCCCCCGCCCGGGCTGACCCATGCGCAGCGCTGCAGCCGGCTCCGCTCCTTCAATACCATGGACAGCGGAGCCGGGACCGGCCGGGAACCGGGCACCGAGCACCGGGGGAAGGTCTCGGGCATCCCCCGAGCTTCCCCCGAACCCAGGGCAGGAGCATCCTCAGAGCCGGCTGCGGGTCCAGGCCCGGGCCTCCCCCCACCAGGGTTAGGCCCAGAGCAACCGGGAATCCCTCGGGATAAGGAAAGCGTTTTCCTCCGTGTTAATTTGTTTAGGTTGTTTTCTTTTAAATCGATGAAAGATTGAGAGCTTTGGTCTGTGGGAGTAAATAGGTCAATATGGAACAGGCTCTAAATAAGCAGATTTATTTCTATTTATTTTTTTCCCTTAAGTTTCAGGAGAGGAAAAGCTAAGGGAAAATTCCCTCCACTGCCTAATGTCCAACGCTGATTTTCCCCACTTTGGTGCTTATGTCGTGAGCGGCAGCATTATGAAAGAGGAAGAGGAAAATGCATACTAACAGGGACAGAGGCTCTCAGGGCTGAGGCTGCCTTTTAAACACAGCTCCAGAGCTCAGAAGGTGATATTTCACCTTGCCACAGAGTATTTTGTGGCCCATGAGCTGCTGTTTAGAGGCAGTTCCCCCTCAGAGCCTGGCCTGGCCTGGCCCAGCTCTCGGAGAGGAAGACGCCATCCTTAAAACAATTGCTTTCCTATAGGAGGGAAGGGAATACATCTCTCTTCCAGCGGTTATGACCCATCTGTCCTGGAAACACTCACACTGCTGAGGCAGAGAGAGACTTCCAGAGCCAGAACAAGACACCTTCCATCAAAACAATTGTATCCCATCTCCCCCTGCCTTACCCCCTTCCTAAGATGAAGGAAAATACCACAGTGAATGGAAATACACCCAGGCAAATAAATCCTCGCCTGAAAGCTATTCCGGCAAATGCGCATAGCACTGCTGGCCATAAAAGTTGCTCTAGACAGGGAGTAAAGGGGTGTAGAAACACACAGCCCTGCACCTCCCATCCCAAAAACCAGTGTGTGCGTATCCACATTTTTTAGGGGGGTTGGCGTGTGGCTGGAGCGGGAGGGATGGAGAATTAACAGTGAAGCAGCAGCTCGCATAGTGAAAACGAAACACGCGCAAGGCTTCTACGCAAGAGCTCTCCAAGCTGGGCATTGCCTGCCTGGTGTGAAACACGTTTTCTGTCCCCAGAGGTGAAATTTGGTGACCTCAGATAGAAGTAAATAAGCCCCAATGCCCATTCCCATTGTAACGGGCGCCCCGCGCTCAGGGCTGGAAGTTTAATCTGAGAAGAGCGGCAGCAGCTCTGGCTCTGTCCTGATTTCCAGCTCCAAAATGGATGTGGTGGAAGGATGTAGCGAGACATCAGCTAAACTGTGAGCGCAGAATGCAGCGGGTTAGAGCAGGGTGAGGGCAGCGAATGTATGGGTGATTCGGGGGGTTTTCAGGAAGCCTTCACTTAAACCAACAAAATCATATATAGATTCTGTGGGTTCGGCAGTTGAAAGTCAAAGCCATTTCCTTTCAGGTCCTCACTCCTGCGAGTCTGCTCGTGTAATATTAAGCAAAACCAAGCATTAAACCCTGAGATATAAAATTCAGGTTGTATATTTAAAGGGAAGCTCTTACTTTATATAACTCAGGACACATTGTTTCTTCTCGGAGAGAACGGGGGTGAAATCCTACACATTTCTTAAAAAAGGAAAAAAAAAAAAAACAGGGGAAAAAAACCCCTATTTTAAAATTAAATCCATGTCAGCTTTAAAGAAAATTATCCATGATGTCTTTCGGAGCTGGGAAATATAACTGTAGGATGCAGCTTTCCCCTCCCCCTCTGCCCCTCCACCCCCTCCCTTCCCAACCAAAAAAAAAAAAGAGGAAAAAAAAAGGGAAAAGCAACGGAATATATAAAGCTCCTCTGATTAACAGTTTAGGTGCAGAGCCCTATTTATAGGGTGCGTGCTCTCCTATAAGGCCCCGGTGCTCCAGCCCGCAGCGGAACGTTATTGATGCAGCTGCAAGTGCTCAAAGCTTAAACAATATTTGTTCCCAACGCCCCAGCAGCCCGCCTGGGAGGAAGGTGGGGACGGGCTGGCGATGGAGTCCTGAATGTTACTCCTCCAGTTTCAAGGACATCTTGCTGATGAGGATTTGGTTAATGGAGGAGAACTTATGTCCTAGCGGTGACGTCATTGGGTCCCAATGTAATCCTCTTGTGCTGAACCCAATCAGCAGATGTGCCGAGAGCCGGGATGCGGAGAAGAAGCTCTAATCCCTTAGACTGGATGAGATCAGCTGAAACAGCCAGGACTAGACCCCAAACCCCTCTGCTAGGAAGATCAAGAGAAAAGGGATAAATTGAGAGAGACGCCTCATAACCCCTTTAAAGAGCTTTGGAGAAAAGAAGAGAAAGATGGGTGGTGCACCAAGTTCATCTTGCTTTTAAAGCCTAGCAGGAGCCTGGTTTTCACTCTGATGGGGTCCTTCTGCATTGTTCCAGGGCAGGAGAAGAGAGGAGGAGGATAAAAAAAAAGAGAGAGAGAGAGAGAGGAGAGAGAAAAGGGAAAGGAAAAAAAGAAAGGAGGAAAAAAAAAGTCTGAAATTCAAAGCTAATGAGGGAATAGGCGCCTTTCTTATTCATCTCCAGCTTGCCTACACAAAAACAAGCGTCCGGAGCCACGGGAGGGCGTTTGCGGCCGGATCCGAGGGAGGCGGCAGCGCCGGAGCCGCGGGATGGGTAAATCCGCTCCGAGCTGCGGCCGCGGGGCTCGGGCCCACGGACCTGGAGGAGCAGCAGGAATTGTTCTGTCCCCTCGTGCAAGCGACCGTATCGGGCTTGTGATTTTAATCTTTTCTTGTTTTTAGCTTTTCCTATTTTTTATTGTTTTGGACCAAAAAAAAAAAAAAAAAGAGGACGGGAGGGCGGGAGGCGGTGCGGCTTTTTCAGACACGCTGAATCCCTAAATTCATAAGGCGCTTCTAAGTGCGACGGCGATCAACGAAACCGGTTTAATCGCTTTACCCCTTTGCAATTCCTCAATGTTATTTTTTTCTGTTCCTATCGTTATTACCTATTTTTCAATTAAGTGGAGCGATCGTTGCGCCGAACCGCGGCGGAGCGATGGGAATCGCGCGTTTCACCTCCGCCGGTTTCCCTTCAAGAGGAGACAAACCGGCTCCTTTGCCTTGCGAGCAAAGCGAAGCACCGAGCGGTGTTCTGATGCCGCTCCGGGGCATGGCGGGGACGGGGGACCCCTCAACCCCTGCCGGGGGTCCCGCTCCCGGACCGGGGCGGGGGGGGAAGCGGAGTAGCATCTCCGGGTCTCTCGGCCGCGGCTCCGCTCCGGGACGCGTCGCTCGGCACCGGCAGCCAGAGGTTTGTTGCGAGCTGCGCTCGGCGCTATCGGCTCTATTATTATTAATTACTATTAATAATAATTATGATTACCAGCCGCCTTTTTCCCGCCGGACCCCGGGCTGTGTCCGTCTGTCCGTCCCTCCTCCCCGGGGCTACCCTCGCCTCCCAGCATCTGGCCGGGTGCGGTGCAGCGGCACCGAAGCCGGGGCGGTGGTGGGGAGACCTTGGGGGTGATGCTGACCCCGGCAGGGAGACAAGAAGGGGGGGTGACAGCGGCACCCGGCTGTAGGCACCCCAAAACCCCCCCAATTCCCCCTCCGCGGCCGCCCCAGCGGAGGGGCCAGGGCGGCGGGATGGAGGACGGCGCTCCCGGATCCCGGTTATCCCGGTGATCCCGGCGGGCTGGGCCCTGCACTGACAGCCTCTCTTTTTCTCCCCCCACCCCCGCCTCCCCGCTCGCCGCCTGCCCCGCTCCGAGCGGGGACAGCCCGAGCCCCTCTCTGCGTGTTCACAGCGGACCTTGATTTAATGTCCATACAATTAAGGCACGCGGTGAATGCCAAGAGAGGAGCCTCACAGCTTCATTTTCATGGAAATTGGGGACATAAACCCTCTAATTACACTTAACAACAGCCACGGAGCGATCTATGGAGCATCCTCGGCCTTTTGACAAATGGGAGTAACAATGCCGGCAGCGCCCGGCGGGGCAGCTGCCCCTCGCGTTAACGGGGCGCTTGGGGGGTGGGGGGGCCCGCTGGGGCTTGGGGGGCCCCCGGCGGACAAAGGGCAGAAGGAGAGGCAGGACAATGCGGGCAGGGCAGGGGGGCCGCGGGCAGAGAGCGCCCCAAGGGGAGAAGGGGTTGGGGGGAGGCAGAGCAAGGGACCCTCATCCCATGCACAGGGATGCCCGGAGAGAGAGAGGAACCCCCCATTCTCTCTTCCAACGCTATGAAAGGAGCGCTGGGCTCCCACACTGCTCAGAAGCTCCATGGACAAACACCCCTTTGGAGGGCTTTGGGGAGGGGGATGCTTTTTGCTTTATTTTTCTATTTGTTTTTTTTTTTTGCCCCATTTCAGTTTTATGGTTTTATTTTTAGCCCCTCTCCTGCATCCCTGCACTGCTCATCCCTCGCGCAGGGGCTTGGCCATGGAGCTGCAGCAACGGGGCCACGGTCCTATCTTGCTCTCACAGCCCTCAAAGCTCCTTTGCAACTCAACCAGTCCCTGAACTGAATTATGATCCCACTATTTGCCAGCAGCCAGAGGGGTCCGGCAAGGCACGGGGCCATGGTGGCACCTCCAGCCCTGCCACCGCAGCCGCATGGTGGCACACATCCCCTTGTGCAGTCTCCAGCGAGACTGCAGTAGCCCACAGCGGTTCTCAGGTTAGGATCTAGACCTCAATAAATCTCTGTTCTAAGACTCGTGTTTTCAGCTTCCTATAGACACACCAACCCCCGAGTCTGAGCCGCCTGAGAGCTGTGCTTGGGCGAGGGAAGATTTAATTATCCGGCTGCAAAAAGCCATAGAGCTGGATCCAGCCGCATACGCGCAACTCTCTGCACCCCCTCCCCTCCTCATCTCTGCTCCACTTTTATCAGCATTGCGTCTGGCCAAGGAACCGAGTCCATAGGCATCTCCATCCTCCATCCCTGCAGTGCCTGACATGGGACACGCGACCTTGTCTGCAGTGGAGATGTCAGTAGGAGAGCACTTTCCTTGTTTAGGAGAGGGGGAAAGGAAAAACCTTACTGCACGTTGCGGGATTACTTGATTTCATGCTGCAGGCACTTTAAGGTAGGGCTCCTGAGGGAAGTGGGACAAGGCAAGGGAAGAAGCAAAGGACACAGCCTCAGAGGACAGCAGTGCTGTTAGTGCTCTCGGCTCCCGAGGCTGCTCTGCAGCAGGGGCAACGCACAACCAAGCAGTTGCGAACAGATCGTGCCTCCAACCTTGGCAAGAGGCAGGAGTGAGGAAGCACGCGATGCCCATACGGCTCCATCGAGAGGTGCAGCAACCCACTCCCCTCCCGGGGACCTGATCCTGAGCATTGCTCCAGTCAGGCCAGGTACTGTGTAACTGCAGAAGCGCACAGGGCAAGAGGCTGCGTGGTGCAGGAGGGCCCAGCTCCATCAGGAGGGCACAGAGATCCTTAACAGAAGCTGGATTTCTCCCCTCCCTCTTTCCCAGTAGATCAGCGCGAGCACCAAGGTGTCGGAGGCCCGCTTGCTCCATCCGTCAAGCGCTGCGAGGTTACAGGACACATTTTGACCTCATTTGCCCCCACACCACAAGTGAGGGGCTATGCGGTGACTGGATTCACTGCAGGGGGAAGGGACACCCACCCTGATTGCTTCCATGCAACCCTGCGTGGGCAGGGTTCCAGCCATGGGGCAGTTCTGCTCTTGAACGCGTCCTTGGGTCTTTGCAAAGGAGGTAGTGAGGGATGAGGAGCTAAGCGCAGGGAGATAGACCCCAGTAAAGCTAAAGCTGGCATTAAGAGGCAGAAGGGCGCGAGTCCATCCAAGGTAATCTGCAGTGCAGAAAAGCTGCTAGCTTCCTCCAGGGACCGTCAAGAGGCCAAAGACAGCTCTGATGGAACACAGGTAACTGGGGGGCTGCACGGGGCCTGATGGACCAGACCTGGCCTAGTCCCCAGATTGGGGAATGATGGGCATTGAGAATCAAGATTGTTCATGCCAAGATGGCACAAGCCAGATGCTCATCCTGGACCAGATCCCTCTCCAGGTTTGAGGGGGAGGGAATCACACAGCCTCCTCAGCAAATAGGACTGCCTAGATTCCCAAACGTTCTCTCCTCCCTTGGGCTTCCTATGTGTCCCTTCTCCTTACCCTAGAAGGGATTTAGGATATAGATCACTTAAATCTCCTCTTCTTCCCGCACACAAAATCCCCTCTGATGCATGTATCACTCCACCATGCCAGGTTATAGCAGTCCCCATCCCCAGGCTGATGCTGGGGATGCAGAACTGCCCCAATGCGCTCCCTGCTGTGTGTGCACAAGCCAATGGCTACAGCACAGCCGAGGTGGAGCTGATTCAAACACACCCCACCAAGCACGTTCCTGGGCTCCTGGGTACTGAAACCAAGTCTGAAATTAAGGGAGACAAGAGCATGAGCATGAGCCAGCAAGAGTCCCATCAGCTGCGGTGGGCAGATGGAAAAGCAAGTGATGGAGCTGTGGTTTCACTGTTTTCTGCTCATAGACTGACCCCTATTTGTTTGGGTAAACCAAGGCTCAGCCACCCAGGAGCAGAGGGTCATTGTGCAGAGGCCTAGGTATGTCCATAAAGCACCCTGCCTCCTTCATCCCTTTTTCTGCTTAGTGGTGGGATCCCATGTTCTCAGGGATATGGTCCCACTTCTTAGTCAAAGCCAGCTCCTTACCCTGTGTTCCCGGTGATCCTACAGTGATTCCCAGCTTGCTCCTTCAGGAGATCACATATCCTGCAGGCTGGAGAGATGAAAAGAGCCCCCATGGCAACATCATCAGTCACACAGCGTGGACAGCACCAACACCAAATCATCCGCAGCCACAGGCACCACCTCCTTTCCATCCATGGTCAGATGTACCCCTGTGCCCTGGCCACCTTCCTGAAGGAAAAGCCTTGGCAAATACGAGCTGGTCTGTGCAACAGGGGGTATGGATCAGGCCATTCCATGATAGAGTCACCACAGAGGTCAATTTACTATCTTATTTCCCCTGTACAGTTGGCCCACACTTAGGAGAGTTACACAGTTCCCCACACAGCGAAAAGCACAGCCAGGGCCAAGTTGGGGTGAAAAGGAAGATTTACCTTCAACCCCAAAGCACCTTTCCCTGTAGATGTACACAAAGCACCCATTTCCACTCTGCGTTCACAGAACAACTGCTCAGGGAATGGCTTTGCATATGACAGCCTCATCCTATACAAGTCCTGACATCAGTCCTTAGGAACAGGTTAAAAACCAAGCATCTTTGCCCTCAAATCACAACATGTGAATGTTTG
>WYDI02018326.1:0-72780 GCA_009867235.2 Psittacus erithacus
TGTAGGCCCCCTTCAGATACTGGAAGGCTGCTATGAGGTCTCCACTCAGCCTTCTCTTCTCCAGGCTGAACAGCCCCAATTTTCTTAGCCTGTCTTTATATAGCAGGTGTAGCGTAACATACAGCTTTTCTCCACCTTTCACATCTAGAAAACAATAATATTACAGTAGCCTCAAAGAGCTTTCAAATTTCATTTTTCAAAATATAGCTTCTTTTTAAAATAATCACTTATATGTTTCTAACAGCCTACAGGCAGCTATCCTGAGAGCAAATTCTGAGAAATTAAGCTAAATGCAGTTACCCTACAGGTTATGTTTATGCTAGTAAAAGGTCAGGGAAAGCTCCTGGGCACTGGACTGCAATCATCTCTACTGTTAATCTGCCACTGTGGTCCCTGACATGCTTTTGGCCCATATTAACTTGCAATTTTCCAAACAATTCCCATGCGTGATTCAGGAAGTGGCAGAGGACATTAACCACTTCCAGTGGCAGTTTGGTTGCATACTACCTTCACAGGGGTAAGAGTTTGGTAGTATGGGTGTCAATTCTTCTATGCCAGTTAGGTTCAACAATGAGGAACGGCTTTAGATGCATTTAACTTCTTAGGACAGATGTAACCAAAGGAACTGAACTAAGGAACCCTGAATTTCTTCCACTTCAGCTTTAGTCCAAACAACACATACTCCATGAAAGGAGTCATTTTTGGCTCCAAATACTGACACCTCTCTCCTACTTCAAACACGTCTGCTCTCAGCAGAAATGCAGGCTTCCCATGCTGGTTTTGTATGGACTGATTCCAGCAATATGGCACGTATAGCTTTTAACTGTGAAAGAGACCACTATGATTATTATCTAGTCTGATTTACAGTAATACAGACCAAAGAATATGACTGGTTCCTCAGCCAGGTCCAAGAGACTGTATTCGTAATACATCTGTGAGAAAACCAAGCAATCTTGACAGAAAGAGGAGACAAAGCCACTGCATTCCTCTGTGTATTCACAGTTAACCACTATACAGCAGCACACTTCAAACACACACATTTGGTGAATTTTCAGCATTGTTACTTGCCTTGCCTAATCAGTTTTTCCTAATTGTATAACCCAGCACTAACTACATGGTCATAATGACTTAGGAGGAAACTTTTAATTGCAAGAAGTAGAGAAGGTATTTTGTTTTTAAATCTCCAAGTTGAAAATGCATTAAGAGAAACCACAGCAAGTCCATTATGCAAAAATATGCAGAATTATCTGAAAATGAACAGTCAGCAAAGGACAGGTAGACTGTGCTGATGTCTCTGGGTGATATGTACATTTTGCCGTCTTAGCCATTCTCAGCAGTTTCTTTTGTCAAAAAAATAGATTATGCTTTCTGAAAAAAATCACAGGCAATCTAATGTTTGTTGCAGATTTGTAGCTAAGAATTTGTTAATTAACCTTTTCTTCAGACCAGGATACAGTAGGGGTTTATTCCCTACATAATTCTCATATGGAAAGCACTGATATTAAGTGAACACTGGAGATTTAAGCCAATGAACGTTTTCAAAATCGTATCTGTAACAGACTATGTTTATAAAGAGTGACTGTGTGTTTCCAAATACCTGCATAAATTATACCGGTTAGCTAAAGACACATTCTTATTAGTCTGCTTAGCTTATCCTTTCTGTGCCCAAGTCCTGTTATGGACAAATGTTTTGAGATCACTTTCTTGCAAGACTGAATCTCATTCTCAATTAATAGATAATCCTCACATCAACACAGTCTTCTAAAAACATACAGACAAACAATAAAAAAAACAGTTGTCCAAGGGGTCCAATCTAATTTAACATTGTAGGGAACACCACCACTCTCACAGCTATTCCTGCCAAACCCAAACTCTCTTCCCTGCTGATGGAGGTGTTTGGGTTGTTCCAGTGCTAGCAGCATGAAATAATATAACTACTCTAGCATAGAGCATGACATCAGATCTGCCATTGCAAGCCAGAAAATCCACTGCAATGAAACTGTTTCCTCAAACAGTCATTTACTAGAGATCATTGAGCTCCTTATTTAATATTTATGCAAACTCTTCATGATACTGTACTAGACCATGTATAAGAGACAACCTGTGCGAAGACAACTTACATCCTAAGAAGCTAAAAAAAAGTCCTAAATGCAAAAAGGAACACTTGTACCTACCTTGGTCATAACACCAACTTGAAAAATACAGCTGCTTCTGAGAGTCTTAGAAGTGATATTTTTGAAAGCCTGCAAGGGTCTGCCACCCTTGTTAACTGTTTCGACTGGCACATAGTGCTTCAGATCTTAGGATTCAGAATCAGTTATATGCTTGAGGTCCTGAGGAGTGAGAGTCTAATACTAGCACACAAGCAGTTGTGTAGTACTAGAACTAGAGCAATCTTTCCACACCAAAAAGGAATTGGTGTGGTCCATTAAGGCAGCAGTGCTGTGCAGCAGCAGTATGGGCACATACAGAGTGTTTGAAAAAGGTGTGTGCTACAAGCTAAGCTCAGGATTTTCCTTTTATCAAAAGTATGTAGACCAGTTCAGACACACTGTTCTGAAGAGAACAAGAAAAAACAACTTTCCCTTTGTGTTCTCCCAATTCCCTGAAGGAAGGCTGTCTAGATATACCCAGACATAATCACCTAACTGTGGTTTCTCAATTACAGTTTCCTCTTCAGGAAATTTCACAATTCACTGGCAGATTTCTAAACTGGAAGACCAATACAAACCCAACTGCCTTCCAAATAGGTCTGCTTGGCACAGCAATAAAAAATCTCAGATATTAATTCGTGTTCAGTTTCCCATTAACCAACTCTCCCAAGTCCTTCTCCTCAGGGCTGCTCTGAATCTCTTCTCTGCCCAACCTGTAGCTGTGCCTGGGATTGCCCCGACCCAGGTGTAGGACCTTGCACTTCACATGGTGTCGTGGTTTAAGCCTAGTCATGCAGTTGCTCTCTCACGGAGCAGTGATCTAGCCCTTCCGGGTGACTGCCCCCAGTTTATATAGTGGGCATGACATGCTGTTGTACGGAATACCCCTTTGGTTAGTTTGGGTCAGGAGTCCTGTCTCTGCTTCCTCCCAGCTTCCCCTGCTCCCTGGCAGAGCATGAGGCTCAGAAAGCCCTTGATCAGACTAAACATTACTAAGCAGTAACTAGAAACATCGGTGTTATCAACGCTGTTCCCAGGCCAAAAGTCAAAACACAGCACTGCACCAGCTACTAAGAAGGAGAAAAATGACAGCTACTGCTGAACTCAGGACACATGGTTAAACTTCATAAGGTCGGCATCAGCCCATCTTACAAGCATGTCAAGGTCCCTCTGGATGGCATTCCTTCCCTCCAGCCTACCAACCGAACCACACAGCTTGGCGTCGCTGGCAAACTTGCTGAGGGCGCACTCAATCCCACTGTCCATGTCACCAACAAAGATGTTGAACAAGACCAGTCCCAACAATAGATCAATAGATCGAGCTCTCCCCTCCACACACTTTGCCCATATGTACTCTACAACACAACAGGTTTGCAGGTCACATGCCACAAAAGAAAAGGCAAACACGGCTTTTTGCTTCCTAATCTGGCAGAATTCACACAAAACAGGGAGGCAAAGTACAGTGACTTCAGACTTCAGGTCCTTATAGGTCATATTTAAATCTGAAATCAGTCAAAATTCTCTACAACTCCATTGACTGATGTAGCTTGTTGTTAACATCAAAAATAGGTTATAAACATTTCTTTACTGTCATGTCATAGACTATGGAGACCCTGGGTACAACCCAGGATAGCACTTTATTTACCAGTGTTTATAACGAAGATAAGCACAATCTGAGAGCAATATCACTGAATACTCTCACAGAGAAGTTATCAGATGCTCACCTTGTATAACTCAGTATAAGCTTGATTTGCATCAATTTAATATCTGATACGTAGAGAAACCCTTTCCAGAGGGTTTCAAATTGTCTCTCCCAGAGAAATTGGAAGGGTAGAATTTCACTTACAACATCCATATAAATACTCTTTTCCTTATGTATGTGTATATATATATGTATATATATACATATATATACATACACACATACTATTTTTTTTTTTGGGAAAAGTTTCTCCTCCTACTGTACACCTAGGTAGACTTAAAAGAAGAAAAGGTTCAGTTGGCAGCAACTCTACTTACGTTTTCCCCCAGTGACCTTATCTTACTTCACATAAGTTTGAATCCTGCAAGAGAAAACTGAGAACGTATAAGATCAGTCTTCAAGCACTAATGTAAATGATTGGTTCTGACAGTAGTAAAGGCTTGTTGTTTTCCCTCCAAGTTGCCTGCTTTTCACATAGGCAAGCAAGATTAGAGACGTAAAACTGCTCTTCATGTGGGGAGGTGATAACCTGTCTTCTCAGAGTGATGTGATTATCTGAGAACACGTGCAAAAAAAAATGCACTAGAAACTTCCTGAAGTGCATTGTTTTGTAAGAGGTTTTTGTCTTCTGGTTGGAATATTGTTCATGAAAAAAGTGTATCAGTATCTCTTTTAAGGATAAAAGAAGCTATATCTTTAGATTCATTCTAATCAAGTGACTTTAGTGGTCAATGCAAAATGAAAATTGGAGAAAGTCCGTGTTTGTTGATTTAAATGCTGATTACCTACAGAGAAGTTGTAGCTACTGTACATCAAAGTTTTTAAATACCATCAAGTGAAGAAAAAGTTAGAATTTCAGAATCTGGAATACTTCATGTAAGAACAGTACTCTCTGTCACTCACAATCAACACAAAATCCTTGGATAACAGGACAACCTATAATAATATACTAGGGAGGCTCAAAAAATCTTCCAACAGATATTTTGCAAATATCTGACAGTACCTTAGATGGGCATCTCTCACTTCACAAAGCAGTGTATGACCCCAAAGAAATTTCAGGTCTCAGTTTTATGAAGTACTTCACGGTACCTGGCAATTAAGAGTATCGCCAGTACCATACTGGTCTCATGTTAATTGTGGTACCATAGAAGTACTTTGATTTCAAATAATGGAAACTGAATCAATGGTGGGAAACAAACCATTTCAATGGCTGATATAATTTCTGACATTCCTTAGAAGATTCCACGTCAGTTAAGAAACTGATTGGAAAAGAGCAGAGGGGAAAAGTGGGAAAGGAAAAAAAGTGTTAACTCCTAATTTCTTTTTCATCCAAACCATTTGAATCAGCAGTACTTTGCTGCAAGGAAGTCTTGTGTCTATAAAATTACAATCAATTCTCAAATACTAAATCTTCAGCTGAGGAGTGAAAAGATAGATAAATGTGAATATTTTCATTATATTGTATTAACAAATTCCAAGCAATGGTGCCTTATTAATTACAGGAATATGCTTTAATCAACACATCATTAAAATATAGTTGCTTTAAACCCTCCAGCATACACTAAAGAAATGTGCTTCTAGCTTCTTTACCTGCTACATATTTATTTACAACAATATCAAAGTGTCCACTTCAAATCAAGCATATAATAACAACATAAATCCACACTATCAAGTGCTTTATTAAATTCTGCTGTTCTGCTTGAAAAAAGGAACCACTGAGAAGCAAACCATTTACCACGCCACTTTGCGTGGCCCTAGAATTCAGTGTCTTTTACGTAAAATGAGAAAAGTTACATTCTAAATAAACAAAAATCAGGTCTTCATCTCCACTTAGTTTTCTTCGTAGCCTGTCTCCCAGGAGAAATACTGCTGAGCAGCTACACAGCCAGATTCTTAAGGTATTTTGCATGGTATGTTTGGGATCCTCCCACAAAACAAGCCCAGTTTATTTTTAGATTCCCTTAAATTTATTCATCGATTTAGGAGGATATGAGGAATGGGCATAAGTGAAGAGAGTTTTATAAAAATGATACCTTTTATTAGATTAGCTGATACAGCTTGAAAAAGCAAGCATGCTTTTGAGCACAGGGTGCCTTCTTCAGCAAAATCTACAATACAAGCAATTTCAGTTTACTCATATTGTTGGCAATGCTATTATGAAATAATGGAACTAAGTAATAAGAAAGGGTATGTTGAAGGTTTATTTAATTTGAAATTTCAAACTTCCACATGAAGCCAAATGAAATACTTTCATCAAAACTATGGGGGAATAAAGCATAGGATTCCTTTTAACTTCCTCATCCTTCCCCTCCCATGCTCAGCGCTGCTCAGCAACCTGACTCTCACTGTTGCTGCTAACCTGAAGTTCTAAAAAAGCAATTGCTATTCTAATGTTTCCATACAACAGTAAATATACTACTGTAACATTCCACACTTACTAGACGCATAAAAGAAATGGTGAAATATCATTGTTTTTACACAGGCTTGTTCTTCTCCCAGTTCCTGTTAGAAAAAGACTAAGTTCTTCTTGAAGGTCTTTACTGCGAGGGTGGTGCACTGGAGGCACTGGAGCACATTGCCCAAAGAAGTAGTGAATGCTCCATCCCTGGCAGTGTTCAAGGCCAGGTTGGACAGAGCCTTCCTTAGGTGGCATGGTCTAGTGTGAGGGGTCCTCGCGCACGTCAGGGGATTGGAACTAGATGATCTTAATGTCCTTTCCAACCCAAACCATTCTATGATTCTGAGACGAAGGAAACAGAACGTGGGAGATACCCAACAGTGGATTGCTAGTGTGACTGCAACAGACTGAGAAATAAAGTGCAGTGAATAAAAGGCCATCATATAGCTTCACTATTTAAAGATCTAACAATAACAGAGAACCTGAACTAAAAATGAAGAGAGGGAGCTAAACAAGACTAGAGAGAAACCCCTAAGGCCAGTAGGGAAATGGTCAGGAGCAAAATGAAGGTAGACTGTCTGAATGCTAAAATGCGTAAGGACTTATAAATTGAGGAGAGTAAAGAAAATATCAGAAAGCAATCTCATTAATAAGTGGAGCCAACCTCTGTGGTGATTCCTGGCAACACCACTGTGATAGCTTACAGTTAGATTTTTCCACAACAAAACACAACTGCACTACTAAGCAAAAAGACACCATTTTTTTTAAGTAGCAGAAAAGTCAGCAGTGTTAGTCAAAATCATCCTAATTAATTTACATCTAATTAAACATGAAAGTCTTGAAAAACTAGGCATTTATTAGATGTACTACAGCAAACAAATCGAGTGCAGCACTGATTACTGTACCAGTACAATGTTTTTACTCATCTGCATCAAGAACAAAATTTGGCTTTCTTTTGTTTCTGACTGTTGCTAGAAAACTTCTTCCTGAGAAAAGGGCCATGAAAGCAGCATTTAGACAGAGAAAGGCCAGAAGCTTTGCAGCCTATCTCAAAGATCATGCACAAAGCTGCAGAAAAGATAATTATGCACTTGGAACAAGAAAAAGTCCAATGAGGCATCAAAGCCGACATCCACCAGACTGGAAGGGAAGAACGTGAAGAGCATCACTGTGTACAGGGGATGACACTGTTCCCTGTTTTAATTTCTATCCATGTTCATTAATAGAAAATATTTATATTCAGTATTCGTTAAGCAGAAAATGAATAGGGAGAAAAGTTCCAGCTGGTGTTATTCCTATCTCTGCCTAAAACACTGAGGGAGAAGGCAGTGTCTTTCAAGCCTCTAGAGGCTACCAAGGAAAAAAGAACATTAGCTCTAGACTGGAATTGAGAGGTTCACTCAGTTCAGATAAATCTGTTATCTGGGATTATTATAAAACAGTATTGGAAATGAGTATGGCCACACTTCCCTGCTCTTCTCTGCCCTCACTGTCATACACACTGACATACTGGGATTAATGGTATGGGGATTAAAGTTTGCCTATGAGCAAAAAGGA
Source organism: Psittacus erithacus (assembly GCA_009867235.2). Classification (NCBI taxonomy): domain Eukaryota; kingdom Metazoa; phylum Chordata; class Aves; order Psittaciformes; family Psittacidae; genus Psittacus; species Psittacus erithacus. Next base: position 7,811 of record WYDI02018326.1, read on the forward strand.
GCAAAGGGTATTTCTATATCTCCTCAGCTTTTGTACTTTTACTTCTCTTTGCTTGGAATGATCCCATCTGTAGAACACGACCAGAATAGTTTTTTACAGTTCCTACAAAGTGTTACTGTGGCTTTGCAGCTCAAGCACGGGAGAAGGTCATGTAAAGTGATGCTTAACAATAACAGAAGACAGAAGTCATAGCTCTTTATTCACTTTCATCCTATACTGTGCTTTGCTAACCTAGCTGGCATGATCTTTAGGAAGCAGTTTCATTTGTGTTTTGACATATGGTTTGAAATTGCATCATTAAAAACACAGCTTGTCTTTCCCATGTACTATTGGCAGTAATCTTTATCACTTCAGCAACCATTTCATTATTGTGAATATTCTGAAAATCTTTGTGGGGAAAAAAAAATGCTTTAAGCTGAGATAGAGAGAGATGAAATCTTTATAGAGCACTTGCTCATTAGGATTCTTACCTTCCCATTAAGCAGCAAAAGCACGCTGCTGAACAGGGCATCACCCAACTCAGAAATATTGCACTGACTCCTGAAATCTACAGTTCAAGCTGGGCGGCAGGCACATGGGACGAGTGTGTGACTAAGATCAGTAGTCACAGTCATTAGTAGCTGGAGCAGGAGCTGCTTAAGAAATCCAATGCTCATAAAAGGCTGATTTGGCTTATTTCTGGGTTTACAGAAATCACTTTATTAAATCTCTTACTGGAAATCTGATACCCAACACTTTGCTGTTAAGAAATTGAAGTGGTCTAAGTCTCCACTCCCAAAATACAGAAAAAGGAGAGCATCAGTGCCCTCTCCAGCGTGCAACACTTAAGATCCAGAAGTATCCCATTCTAGAATATGCCTGCAGAACCCAAACCAACATCTGTCACTTCCAAGGTGTCCACAAAACAACAAATATAGGACAGTCTTCTATCTTAATGGCATTTGCATTCCTTCCTGCTGAATTTGCTCCACTGTACATAGAATTGATTAAATATTGATAGCAACAGTCAGAAAAGGGATAAAAGCAAATTTGGATATAGCCCAACAGCCAAAGTAGTTGTGCTAGAAAGAAAACACACCCAAATTTTAGGCTTTCTTTTGTTGATCAGCTGAAAATAAATAATGAAATGTTCAGTAGAACTCAAGACATTCCCCCCTCAGTTTTCCCCACTACTAGGCTTTCTCTATATGGATATATGTAGGCTTTCTCCAGCCCACTGAAAAATATTTATGCCACAGAAATTAGAGTTGCTTCAATAAAAAAGTAGCAAGAATGGCTTCCAGTACCCCAAGGTATCCTACATTTTAGCATGTGAGTACTCTGATGGGGTGAAGAAGCTTAAATAATTTGGGGAACAGAAAAAAAGGACACAGTATTCTAGCCATGGCATTACTGGGTGAAAGAGTAGGATACTATGGTCATGTTGACTTACAATACTCCAAGAGGGCCTCCCAGATTAAACTAAGACAAAATAGACATGGGAACACTTTTTTTCATTAATCTTATAGATGCAGTATGAGACAGTTCAGTACTATCAAGATGAAGATGTCCAGAAGCAAAATAGTTGAGAAACGGCAAGATAATTAATTTTAACGTAATGACCTCCTTCCCCTCCCCCTCCCCTTCCCCATCCCCCAAAAAAAAAATCTCCAAAACACACAAAGAGCTTTTACCTCATTTGGAAGCTCTTTGGGCAAAATAGCATCTGATTAGCAAATTAAATTTAGAACTTATGTGCCTAGAGTAGATATTCTGTGTGTAAAATCTGCCTACCTAAAGGAAATCATCACTACAAGAGAAAGACGATACCTAGACGAGGACACATATACAGTATAAAATTAATATTTAACAAATTTGAAAAATAACCAATCCATGGACTCGATTTTGGAGACTATATAAAGTGGTAAGCAATGTGGACCATCTTGGTGCAAAGTAACAAAGAGGGAAGAAGATTTCACAAACATTTAGAGTCCTCCTGGGCCTATTCCACACTTCTGCTCAAGCATGGGAGGCTTTTTTACCTTCAATTAACAATAAAGAATTCTGGAGCTTTCTAGCAAAAACAGCATATGTCACATCACATATGACACATACAATACATATGGGTAAGTACATAAGCAACAAAAACATGGCAACATATGTATTCTTGGAGCCTAGACTGAAATGGTAAGAGGTGGGCACTAAAAGCTGGGACTAACAGTGAAATACAGCTGTACCAGGGAGAGGGAAATAACCTTCTATGTGCTATACGCTGTACACTCTGAACTTTAGTGCAGTATTAATTGCCCTCATTTGTCAGTGTTTAACATACAAAGTGCAGAATAGAATCACTTAGGCCATTTAATCCAAGTAATTAGCTATTTTATATCCTTTCTGTTGCAAAATAATCTGATCTCTGATTTTATGACTTGGAAAACCATTTAATATCAGTTTAGTGATAATACATTAATTATTGTGCCATGTTTCAAATAAATGATGTCATGCCCATAGAACAGCTTATTATCAAGAGGACAGATCTGAGATGCAAATCACTGAGAATTCAGTTAAAATCAGAGAGATACTCTACCATTCACTGAGCTGTCTATTGAAAACAGTCAATGAAACATCAATTGAATGCAAGTTGTTACATGCAACTGTCACTTCCTCAGTCATATTATCTGCATAAATTGCCCCTTTCCTGTACACATGCTCCTGGCCTAATAAACAACAAAATCACACACAATGAATTCCAGTTGACTTCAATCCAAGCAACCATGTACCACAAAAAGGAGACATTTTCCATAAATGTATTTTTTATTGTTACTGCATCATTTTCCATTTTCATCAATATGCTTTTTAGTCTCATTCCATTCTTTTTTAAACAGCTACCCGCTGGAGTCACACGATCATATCTAGAGCTCTCTTTATTTTGGAAAAATGTTTGAAGATTTTATGGTTGTTGAGAGGAACTTTAAAATGCAAAGACTTAACGAAGCAGAAAGCAAGTAAAATAATCACCAATTTCTACTGTCTTACTATTTTTAATGGATTGGCTTGTATTTCCTGAAGGATTCAGAAATTCTGGACTTTCAATGCCACATTACAACAACTCTGAATTTAATGAAATTTTTGCTTCAAAGAGCAAATTTTCAAAAGGTATACATCTGAAAGTATGACAAGTTCAACAACTTGAGAGTATAAAACTTCTGAGGCTAAGAATACTTGTGTGTGCAAAGTGAACTATACACATAATCCTAGAATGCTAAAGTGTATATATATGTATATATACATGGATATAAAAAAAAGGAAAAAAAAATCAGTCATGTTTAAGCTGATTTGATTTGGCTGTTCTTGGAACTATGGATAACACACACTGGAAAAAAAAAATAACTTATTTTCTTTTAAAAACAAAGGTACAAATATTTTTATCTCTAGTGACTTAAGAGAGAGTTGCTAAAGCAATAAGATATCCTGCTGAGAATATTCATTAAAATTTGGTTGGTGCTATGTAAATATAAGTAACAGCTGAAAAAAAACTCTTCTGATCTTTTTCACTGTAAGATGGGCTTTTCCATGTCCACATCGCACTCAGTTGAAAATTACTTCCATATAGGTGAATATAGCTGGAGCACCCTATTTTATTCTTGCTAGAACACCACAGGAAAGATCTGTGAGGTTACCTCTTCCTTTCTCAGAATTGCCAGGGTTCATATTTTAACTCTGATCTCTCCTAACCCCCAATTCCAACACTGAAAAGCATCTTATGATAAGAAGCCTTCTGTGCTTAACTCGGATTGTAGTCAGATGTGAATCACTACTCAAGGCTTTTCTGCACCTTCTCTCAGCTGTTCCAACAGTATTTGGCTTTGAAAGATGTCTCACTATATATTAAGCTAGAAAAATGTCTTGGGATTGATTATTATTAGTGTGCTGTAAATGTTTTTTTCCTATTCATCCTGTTAAGTTTATCTTCATAACCTGAAAGACTGTGGAAAAGATTAGCTACATAAACTAATTAGCTGTTACCAAATCTGCATTCCAAAGAGGGATCTGCTGCTTACTGAAAGCTGCAACAAGCAGGTGACTTCTGGGTTTTCTGAGCATGCTAATTTATACTGGGCTTTAATCTAGAAAATTCTTTTAAGCTCTCACCTCTTTCACAAGATTCCCCTTATTGAAGGGAACAGGAATGCCAGTAAATGCAAATTCCCATTCTGTGGAAAGTTGTATCAGATTTATTGTGACATAAGAAGCATAAGTATTCAGATTTATATTTAATATCCAGAACTTTGCCTTCATAACTTTGCACACACAGTTTTTGTTAGTACAGGCTGAGCACAGATAAGTTGGTATGGCTTTTATTATTTCTTTTTTAACATTTTTCAGCCTTTAAGTGTCTTCTCAGAATCACCTAGTGGGTTTCATCTTTGAGCTATGCTTTCCTGACTCTGCTTGTGGAACTGAGATCCAAAGCATCCAGCCTTTACCCTACCTGAAGTCCTAACCAGCTACAAACATATACATGTGTGCAGCAGACATCTCCTTTAGGACTGCCTTTTTTGTTCTTCTTTAATATTTTGTCAAAATCAATAGCCAGTCTTAATGTGAATGCAAAAGACAACATCTGAGTCAAGCTCTTCTACACCAATTTGAGGTCAACAGACAACTTCAGTTACGATTGGAAATATGCACACTTTCTCTTTTGTAGCCAAACTATTCTCTCAGTTTCAATGGAATAACTCCACCAACCTAAGTCCTCATGGACAATTCTGTATGATCAAAGTTTGAACTATATGCAGTAAAAGAATTCATGTAACAATCATTTAACTGAAAATTAATGTAAATTGGAAAGGTCAGTGTATTATTCATAGAATCACAGAATAGTTAGGGTTGAAAAAGACCATATTTACTTTAGCAGAATGGATATATTTCAGTTTGTAGACTTCAGCTAGCTTAGAATAAACTCTGCAACTGTGGAAAACATGTATTCCTGCTAAGCTTTTTCAACATAATAATGTGTAGTTTCAGCAATTTCTTGTCGTCTCTGGCAAAAGCTGCAAAAAATCAATGTATTGTCCCAGACTAAGTAAATTCAGCATCTGTTTATGATATTCTCAACAGAAAAGTTGTTTCTTTTCATCATCTGCAGATGCAATTATAACAGCAAGGCCTGCAAAATGTTCAGATATGAGATGTTTGAGACTAGCAAAAAAACCTAAAATGAAAAGTTACCTTTTCATAAAAAAAAAAAAAAAAAAATTCCCTGAGTTCCTCTGTTCAGAACCCTTCATCTTGAGCATAAATACATGTAACCATAATACTTTGCACCTTTGTTTCACCTTCCGCCTGAACCTCTCAATTCACTTTGCAACCGTAACTGGATCAAGGCACAGGAGGCTGCTGGACTTCTTTGCCACACGTTCAATTTGGTGTCCACCAGGAACCTCCAGGTCCTTTTCTACCAAGCTGCTTTGTAGCCGGTTGGCCCCCAGTCTGTACTGGTACAGAAGGCTATTCTTCCCCAGCTGCAGGACTTCACGGTTCCCTTTGCGAACTCATGAGGTTCATGTCAGCCATTTTTCCAGCCTCTTGATGCCCTTCTGAATGGTAGCACAGCCATTTGGTGAACCAGCCACTCCTGCTAGTTTTGCGTCTGCAATCTTGCCAGGCACACTGTGACCATGATATATATCCGTTCTCATTACAAGTACAGGGCAGTTTGGTTTTGGCTGAAATAATGTTTGCACTTTTTCTTAGGACTCTAACTTTCTGCTTTTAACTGCTAACTTTCTCTAGCTCTGCCCTTCTGCCTCATGTTTCTCATACCAACATTTACATCTGGTTAACAAGTCTACTACAAGCCTGAGTAGGAGGCTGACAGAAGGAGCAGTCAGAAGGTGGGAAGCAAAACAGGAGATATTTGCTTTGTTTTTCACTTGCTTGGTGCTGAACTGATAAAGTTCCAACTAAGAAGCCCAGACCAAACAAGACATCTGAGAGAGCTCAGAAGGCAGGTAACTGAAGGACAGACTTTGAAGAAGTGAATTGGTGGAAGTTCTTGTGTGCAAGATAGGTGATAGGTGACCTCTAGCTTATGCAATCTAAGTAGATCCTGAGATAGTTTTTCTATCACTAATTAAAACTACCCAAAAATCTACTGTCAGTTTTCAGTGGGATGATTCTGTAAAGATGAGTAAGTGTGAAGTTACAGGAAGTGGTGTGGTTTCTGATCAGCTGGCAGTTACTCTCAGAAAATTTAAGGGAGAAGACCTCATTTTTTGCCACACAGTAGTGGTCAAATTTAAATTAAAAACTGTACAAAAGGATTACATTTTACTGTAAGGGTAGTAAAAGATAAGGTTTAAGTAACTATTTATTGTAAAGGAATAAATTATTCAGGGACAAAATCTGATCCAGAATGTCCAAGTGACTAAAGAGCCATCCAGACATCAGAAGTAGATTACAAAACAGAGAAAAAAATACCACCATTACTTTTTTTTGTTGGCTATGTATTGTTGCTTTATTCATGAATCCTTAGGCCACACTAATGGTTTTCCACCTGTGGCCCACAGAAAGGGAAAATTCACAAATAAAGAAAATTCATGGATAATATCTAGGGAGACTGAGAACTGCAATGTCACAGTTGTTAGGCCTGAATTCCTTCTACAAGGTCCATAGATGCACTGGAAACATATGCAGGTCTACAAGTGACAAAGATTCAAAAATACTACCCCCCACCTTCCACCCAGGAGAGAAAGAATAATTCATTGATTAGAAAGCAAGCTTAGGAACTGGTGAAAAATACTCAAACCTCTGCTCTGCCATGCGCTTCTGTGATCCTTAACAAATCAACCACTCTGTTCCCAAGTCCCTACCTGCAAAACAGGGCACGTGCATCCTTACCTCTTAAGATCATTGTGAGAACAGCATTAAAGATATGCACTTCAATGTATTACTGTCAACAGATGTCACTAGATGGAGGAGCAGCTGCCAAATGAATTATTTCAGAAACATTCATAAAAGAAGCCATCTGTAATTATGAGGGGATTAACTGGCTTTACCACACTGTGGAAGAAGGAATGTTAGAAACAGCATCCAGTCCACTGTGTAGCCATTTATGAGCCAGATATGAATAAATTAAAGATTTTTGTGAAAAAATATTTAAAAAAAAAAAAAAAAACACAAAATTGTCCCTCAAACGTGATATATGAGATTAATCACAGGATAAAAATCAGTTACTCTGCATTCCACTCTTCAAACTATTCTATTAAACCAAAGAGCCTATAGGAAGCAAGAGAAAATCAGTCAATAGCTTAAAACGATTTGGGGTATGCTCAGTCACTTCGTAAAAGACACTTCATTTTGCACTTGAAAGGAAGAAAGTACCTATACAGGACTTGGTTGTTTCACAATTTCTAGATGCTAAAGAATTACATTAAAATGCCTCCCATATATATTTGTAAGGCCAAAGACAGCCAAAGCTTCCAGTATTTTAAACAGTATTCCGCAGCCATTTCTGGGATACTGTAAATTTCCTGCTCCAGCAGAAATGCCAATGCACAAAGTGTCAAAAGATCTATCCTACTTTGTGAATTTACTTGTCAGTATGGAAATACAGATTCAAAAAGGGTATAAATTGCAAGATGTTGCTGATGTAATTACAACTGCTAGTAACAACCAAAGATTTTGTCCCTGATGTTCAAGATAAAACATACAACTACCAAGTACACAATAATAAAAAATAAAATAACATTAAAAAAAAATAATAAATCAAGCTTGAAGAAGTAACATTAAGGGACAAATGTTCTGCAATACACTACAAATAATGTTGAGTATTATGAGGGCTTTGGTCAATAGAGATGCTTCAAAAATGCAGTTAGACATTGAGTCATTCCAGTCTGCTAAAGACTTACATATTAGTCTTAATGTATTTGTGCAAGATCTCCTGGCCTCTTGCCTATACTGTGAAGTCAGAAATCCATGTCTGAAAATGCCATTCTGGATTCCAGAGAAGGTGTTGCATAGTGCACCACAGACCATTAAAAATGTAAGCTGCACAATTCACAGTATGCAGGTAGGATAACTTCCAGTTCCAGCACCCATATGCTGAAACAGGCAGCAGGATTAATGCTGTCTTTGTCAGGGTCAAGACAGATCTAGTAAGGATACGCAAAGATAAATATTCGTGAAGCACTGAGATACTGCAGTGATAACCACAAATAGAAAGGTGATGATAAAAATAACCTTACTCCTAAAACATCTTTAGAAGCAATAAAAAAATCTCACTAGGGATGATCTTGATTTACTCAAAAATATGTGAGAGATATTACATAAAACATGCAAACACAATTAAAAATATCATTCAGATCTGGAAAATAAAGTCCTGCAATATATCATATTTAGTCAGCACCTTTTATCTAAAGCCTTCTGTAACAATCTTATTTGCTCATTTGCTTGGTGGCTACATTTCTGACGTGGAATCACAGAATGGTTTGGGTTGGAAGGGACTTTGAAAATCATCCAGTTCCAACCGTCCTGTCATGGACAGGGACACCTTACACTAGACCAAGTTGCTCAAAGCCCCATCCAACCTGGCCTTGAACACTGCCAGGGACGGGAGAGCCACAGCTTCTCTGGGCAACCTGTGCCAGCGCCTCACCACTCTTACAGGAAAGAATTTCTTCCTAGTATCTAATCTAAATCTAACCTCTTTAAGTTTAAAGCCATTCCCCTTGTCCTGTTCCCACATGCCCTTGTAAAAAATCCCTTTCCAGCTTTCTTTTAGACCCTCTTTAAGTACTTCGGGAATCATGGGTCTCCTGTAGTGAAGGTTTCCTGAGGTTTATCTTTGAAAACAGTATGCCCTATCACCAATAAATTTCTCAGAAAATGGGCTCTGTATCTTGGGCAACACTATTAGTTTCAAGTTCTATTTCAAATCATATAATATATGCTGTCTTCAGTAAGATGACAAGTCTTGGAATAACATGATATTCTCAGTAGAAAAACAGGAAGAGTATAAAAAGTCTATAAAAGCAGAAGGTAATAAAGAACTTCAAATGAAGTATCTGCAAACTCTCAAGGCTATTATAGACAATTTTGTCATTTGAAGGGATGGTGCAACATTTTAACATTTACATTAGATAGCTCTCATTTTGCCTGCCAAAGCACGACTGCTTTTAACATCATATACACAAATGAAAACAGACACCTGAAGCTGCATATGTGGTCAGTCAGTGCCCATATTCAAACCCATACATTTTGTCAAAATTCTAATGCATGAGGATCTCAGAAACTTCTTTGACTAAAATATTTCAAAGGAGTAGGATTGAAAAGTTTGCTAATAAATTGCTACAAATTGCTTGAATGCTGATCTGATCAAGTTAGTAACATTTTTATTGTAATGCCATTTCTGTTACAATGTGTTCAGTCTGCTATCTTTCAGTAATGACTATAGCAATTCCTTCACAATTGGTTTGTAAGAGTAAAGTTCAGCAACTTTTCTAGGAAAGAATATATAAAACATCCAATTTAAACAACATTTATTAGTTGCTTATAAATGTCATGCAAAGTGTCTATATCTGATTTCCAATACAAGTGTTTTTAGAAGAATTCTACACAACCTGACTATGGGCACAATAATAACCCAGAAAGTCTTCAAGGAGATAGCTGATCAGTCTACTACAACTTGGACACTAACAAATACTCAACAATCTTGTAAGCAGATGAAAAAAAGACCTTTAGAAATTAAAAAAGACACGGTCTTTTTTAATTAAAGAGTCCACGTGTTCATATGCAAACAGTTGTACCTTGTCTGGGACCTGCTTACCTTTCAAATACAGTTATCCTCAGCGTCAATTTAGGAAAGAAAAAAAATTGAAAGCTCAGCAGAAATTTTCATTAAGCAAAGTAATAAGCAAATGGTTTCAAAAAGTTAAGTAGATAAATTGAAGGAGAGGTTAATAGTATACAAAACCAAGCGGAATTAATTTCTGGCAATAAATTACAGATTTCATCAAGTGCATGCTAGCACATGTCTTTTTCTCAGCCTTTGGCAAGATCATCAACCATATCTTATCCTATTAAATATCTTTTCCCTATTCCCTGTATTTTGTCCCAAGACAAAATGAGGCAACTTCCATACCCAAAGTGTCTGGGAATATATAGCACCAGAACAATGCCAATATCTCTGACACAACATCTTAGTTATATCCATGGAGTTAAATTTATTTACTTGGCAAACTTTTTCTTATCACATTTAGCGTACAAAATTTGGCGACGATTAAGAATGCTGCAGAGGCTAATGTGTAATAGATGTAACTGGAGGGCTTGAAGAAATAAGCACAATGCCTGAGGCTTATGTCCTGACACAGAAACGCATACGCATACATATGCTTTAAGTTCACCACCTCAAATTTTATACAGGGTATTTGCTACTTGCAGCAATTCCTATAGCAAGGTTCAGCTCAAGAAACCTAAAATAGAACACATAAAGATCCCTTACTCAGCCAGTCTTGCTCTATCAGCTTTTAAAACTGTTTTTGGCTCTGATTATATTTCTCAAGTCTTTGCTAGAGCTGCATTCATCCAACCAAGAAACACAGCACCAATACCCATGACCTGAAAGTAACATATCACACAGAAGCTGAGTACTGAAAACACGTCTGTAATCCTTCAACAGACTGAAATATATTTAAATGAGAATCCATTCAATAATTCTGAATAAAAAGCCAACAACTGAGAATGAAGGACTGCTCACATGTGATTTCTCAACATGAGGAAAGGACTGAATACTCAACCTATCTCTACTGTCGCTGATATAGTAGCATATGATTTATTATTTACAACAAATAGTCACTGAAGAAAAAGGTTTACACTCCAAGTTGTTAACCTTTTAGGCATGCTTGCTTTCTTTTGAAGATTTATTTTAATTCAATGGTTATGTGGGTGACACACTAGAAAATAAAAAGATTATCCAAAATTTGCAGCCTAATATTGAAAACTGTCTAATTTTAGATTACACTCAATCATAGATTTCAAGCAAGCATGCAAGCAGGGACCAGTGCCTATACCACAGTTAATATGATTGGAAAGAACATGACATTCAGAAGAGACAGAGCATGTCTGCTTCAAGTACACAGGAACTATTAGCTTCATAAAGCAGAAAGAAAATTCAGTAAGTGTGGATCTATCAGAGGACTTGTGTGATGACATACACTGAATGATGTTCACCAACACAAAGAATTTACATTCTAAATCAACTACAACACAGGAGATGAAAATTAAGAAGTGGAAGCATGTGGCTGATTTTCTTGATAGAATTTTACATGTGAAAAATCAAGGTGATAATAGTCATCAGTACTCAAAGGGCTGCTTGAAAACAGTGAGTTTGGAGACATTTTTGTTCTCCTACAAGTAATAGAAATTAATTTCTTAGTTCAATAATTCTGTAAGGTACCAAGAATGTTCAAGAAGCATGAAAATTAAGATGATGATTATGCCTAGGGGACAATAATCTTCAGTGGCCTCATCCTCCTGAACATATTTAGCAACTCGGTAGGGTTCAGTTGTTTTATAGGAAGAATTCAGAGTTTACCTGTGCCTTTAAATGTTTCTGAAGGGTGGATAACAACTGAAGGTTTTATAGAGCTGTTGAACACCAGTAAAGTGAAATTACAGGAGAGGGACAGTTTACAACTATTTCTTGTTTATAGTCTCCTGACATAATATAGCAGCACTATGTATTTCTTCAGAAGCTTTCCTATTTCCACAGCCCTATTTCATGCTTTATTCTTTAAAGCCATACTGTTCATCAACTCCACCACAAATCATGTCAACATTTCTCTTTTCAAAACAAAGGTACACATTCAAAACTCCCACTGGAAAACTAAAGGTCAGGCATTTATATTTTCACCATTAGTAACTTTCCAGCAAAAGTCCCATGTTTCTATTCAGCACATTCCTCACTTTTTTAACGTTTTTTAGCTTTTAGAGAACAGAGGGTGATATACCCTCTTCTAATGGGAATATTGGTGGAAACCAGTTATTAAACAGTCATTTTCTCCTGATACAGAAAAAAAGTAGTTTATAATTTAAAACATTATTGGCTTGTATAATAAACACAGAATGATCATTGCAGGAGTATTGGAACTAGGTGATCTTAAGGTCCCTTCCAACCCAAACCATTCTACGGATCCTGTAGTTGAACATTTTCTTTCACTTGAAATGCCCTAATAAGCTGCTGTCTCCTCTGCACAAGAGGATTGCTCATATGTATCAATCTTGAATATGTCAGATATTTTTGTTTCTTTGACCCAGGCTAACCTTAGATCATCAGCCCTGCCTTTGGAGTACATCTCACAAAAATTAGTCAAGGTGACAGACACAGAAAAGCAGATCAAACAGCAAAGTTACCATCAGCAATTAGAGATAGCATTCTCTGAGGCTGCTGCCTGTAGCTGCAGGACCCTCTTGCTGCTCCAGGCTCAAAGGCCCGTCAGCAGAGCAGAAGGGTGAGCAAGAACGGAGGCAAGCATGACAGTCTGCCAGGGCTAGCACCTCTCTGCACTGAATGGACTCTGTTTCTGCATTCCAGTTCATACTCTTCCCTTTCAGATACCTAATTACTCACTTTATCAATTTCAATCTTTTTGTATTCCCATCTCATTCACATTCCTTCACGCCTCATTTTCCCTGAGTCAGGAACTAGTTTGCTGCAGTTCCCATTTTCAGGATTATCGCACAGTACATGCTTTCTTTGACAAACTGGAGATTAAATACTGCCACCATTTGTCAGGAAGTCATTTGCCAGATGGCGTCTATAAAACAAGAACTGTGGACAACTTCATAAACATTGTCCCTCAGTTCTTACCTGGGTACAGAATGATTCAGAGGCAGAAATATACCACGGGTGGCTCTGCGCTCCCTCACCTCAGGCCTGCTATTCAAAATTTAAAACTTTTTTTCTTAAAAGGAAGTAAATATCAACCTCAGGATAAGATAATAGAATCATACCATAATTTAGTTTGGAATAGGCCTCTGGAGATCATCTGATGCAAATCCCTTTGCCCTGCCGAAGTATGGCTATTTCTATAATACAAAAGGAATCCACAAATCTGCAGGAGATCACCTTTCTATGCAGGGTCCCATACTACAATATCTTTCATAGGACATAGAAATTAACTGAATTTATAACAAGAGCACAGAATTGACAACCTTTGTTCTTTTGATACCCTGTGACTGACCTAATCATAGGTTTTAACTGGGAAATGTATTCGAGCTCCTGTGACAACCGTTAACAGTATTTCCAAATACAAGTGATTTCCTGCTTCACATGTGGTCTAAGTCCCCAAAAGACAGAAGGAACAAACAGTTACAATAAAAGAACAAGTACTGTCCTTTGTCTTCCTTCTTGCAAAAGGCAAAGAGGAAGCTTTGTTCAGTGACACCATAGCACAGGCAAAGTAACCAAGAAGTTGTGTGATCCCACTTTTCCACACACAGACAGCAGCAGCCAAATGCAAAAGACATTTAATTAAAACTGTCAAGTTACTTCAGTTTGGAGTGCTTCCACTGAAATACATTCTCTCACATAAAAGGAAAATTATAATCAGTCAGTATTGTGAGACCCACTGACAAGAACATCAATGGGCTTTCTGATGCTGCCTGCAGATTTTATTAGTAATCTATGAAAAAAATACTGTTTTAAAATTATTTTATTAACAGTGATAGAGCAAAGTCAAATATAAAGCAACAGACAAGCTAGTTTTCCATAACTATAATTTACAAAGAGAATTTTACCCAATAAGCATAATCTACAGATCAAATGCCAGGTACAGTCCAGATCATCCATTCTTTCTAGTGTGAACAAATTAAACCAGATTCAAAACAGAGATTAGGATCAAATTATAGCACTTGAGTTAACTGCAAATAGCTTTGGCATTTGTGCCTAGAAACCACAGCTATTATATCATCAGCAATATTCACAAAACTGGTTATAAACACTTTGAGAAGGAACCCTGTAGAAAGCTGCACCCTGATAGAGCTGTCTGGGCCACCTCTTCAGCTGCATTTTCTGTGAGTACTTGCCAAGTACAACATTTTGAAAAAGATGAAACTCTCTAGATGCATCAAGGACTCAAAGCTCTATGGCAAAGCAGATTTAATAACACCTTTGAAGAAAGCTCTTGAGGAAGTTGGAGAAGCTACTAGTGTCTTATAAGTAGCACTTCCAATGACTCAATTCCAGCGCCATGCTGTGGTGCCCTTTGCTTCCTCCATTTAACGCAAAGCCTGAATCACAGTATTAGCAGGCAGATAATAGTTACATAAAGAGAGCTCAGACAGGAGGACAGTAAGAAGAAACAAATTGTTTGTGCTCCTCTTGCTTGTACCAGTATCTGGAGTGTTTGTAACTCAGCTCCCCCAGGAAGGGTATACAGAGGTCAAGGCTATACCCAAAAACCATACTGGGCGGACTGGTAACAGGGTGATGAGCTTGTCTGGTGTCAGTGCAGAACTGTCTGTAAGCATGACTCATGAACACGGGCTGCACTCAGCTATGAGCAACTCTAACCTTTCTATCGACAATTAGGCCCTAGTCCTGCTTCTATATGAATGCAGAAGTCCACCTACATTTGTCAAAAGGAGGACACAGGATCACACATACTTCAAACAGGTTTACAAGATACTGCAACAAAAATACAAGTATATTTTCCTGGCAAAGATGCACTGAACACATTTGAGCTACTAGCTCAAAAAAAGGCATATTAAAAATTACTAAGACAATTAGGAGGAATGAGGTACCTGGCCTTCTAGGCGTAGCAGATTCGCAGGAGACAATCCTTCACACTTGAGTCTTACAGAATGAGCATGCTGATTTTAACACATGTAAGGCTGAAGAGTTACACAGTATGGTGTTAGTTTCAAAAGGTGCACAGAGAAACAGTAGGGGGGAAAAGGTAAATTATTTCCATTTTAATTTTAGTTTATTAGTTTTTTCCTCTGAAATTAAATTTAGACTTTGACAATAAGTTGTCCTCTAGATGGAGAGGGGGGGAGGGGGGGAGTTCTTAGAGTAGATTTTAAAACTTCAGGGTTAGGCATTCTCCTTCAGGGCTTTTTCAGCTGCCTAGTACCACCATGAGCAGCTGCTCCCAGTCACAGTGCACTTACCACTGCCAGACTGCACACTGAGAGCTAGAAATCTACTGTGAGAGAACAATTGTATAGGGTAAAACTCCACAGGCTACTTTGAAGTCTTATTTAGCACTCTAGAGCTTAAAAATTTAATTCCAGGTTTTACTGGAATTTTACAGGGAATTTTACTTCTATATTGGATTATGTGATAGACTTCTAGTCTCAAAAACAGATGTTGCATGCTCTGTGCAACTTGTCACTATTTGATGGTTTAGATAAGCAATGGATAAAATAACATGTCTGCAAGGATCCTGCAAAATTTTGCAAACAATGTGACTGTACAGTTTAAATCTTTGTACCTACTTACATCTTTGTGTACATTTAGGAAAGCATGATGGATAATGTGATGAACTGCAAATGAATGCATGTTTTTGAAATATGACCATCCAATAGTCAGAACCTTTAAAACCAATATTCCTGGTTTTGTAGTTGCTGAATCTTCTTCCTGACTGGTCCTTTAAAAAAATTTCACTCTAGAAAAATTAAATATCTTACTTCACTGAGTCTTTTCACTTATTTAAGCAGTAAAAGAAGTTCATTATACAAGCTAAATCATGCATGTTTAAAAGCTTAATTCTCTAGATTGTGACTTTTAACTGGATACATTTAAGTTCAGTTAATGTATCCCTGAAGAAAAATGTTATGCCTCAGCATACAATGCCTTTTGCAGGCAGCAACTGGAGACAGTATTTTCTAACCACGCGCAGTGCACAGAGATGCAGAGCTATAGCATCACTGCAGGTCATGTTTGTACAATATAGTTCCAGAGTTTAAGATGATCAGTTTTCACTGTTTGCTACCAACTTGATCTTTGTATCTCAACAGGAAGTCCAGGTTCATTTGTAGTTCAGAAAGTGCCAAAGACTAGACACAGGGTGGTTTTGAACTTCAGTAAATCACAGCAAAGCTTCTATTGAAAATTACTTGATAGGAGAACTTAGAAAGAAACATCTAACCATTACAATTCTTGAATGGTCCTGAACAGACACTGTCCTTCCTCCATTGTGAAAAGGTTCAGGGAACTTGTTCTTGATGCAGAGTCACTTTGTAGAGTTGCATATGTCTCGTAAGACTGTCAAACATTCAAGATCTACCTCCCTCAAGACCCAGCAACACAATTTGAAAAAAAATAATACTATCAAAGATAAGAGAAAGACTGGGGGATAACATATGAATTGCACAAGCATATGCCAGTTACCACTCCACTAATACATTATTACAAAAGAAATCATACCAAGGAAACACGAGGCAGTGATGCCAGCTACACATAACAACTCCAAAGACAGCTCAATTTCACCTTCCATCAAAATAAGTACATAGGACAAGTTACAAGTGTAAGATGGTACACAGCATGATGTGCTGGTATTCCAGTTTCACAACTACCATGAGACTGCTCTAACTGGAGTGGAAGTCTTCTGAAATCCATGAATGTTAATCATCACCTATAAATGCTAATAATAGTGAAAGTGCAGTGCCACAAATGACTTACAAGGCAGCTAAAGTTCCTGAGCTTCACTTGCTGTAGTTCCTGATTGCTCCCATACATTTCAAGCTCTCTATGCTACACGGCCTGCGGCAGACTCTTTGGAAAAACACTCTTTTTTTTCCCTCTGAGTCTTTAATCACAGACATGCTGTAAAAAAAATCAGTGCTGCAGATACATGAGGGTCTAAGTAGAGAACTTTCAATGCCTTGTATATGCTGATAGCCTCACTTCATTATGTCTAACACCTTTGCTTTATAAACCCGTGGCTCAGCTCATCCCGTGGCATACTCCATGAGGATTGATTATTTGTCATCAGTCTTTTCCTTCTCTTCTGATATTTTTCATTATCTGTGTTCTCTCTTCTGTGTGACTTCAGCAGTTTTCACCACAAGTGTCTCAATTCTCCTGAAACTATTATTTCTCTGTAAGTACATTTAATCCCTGACGGTATTTGGAACAGGGAGATGTGGTGAAACCGATAAGAGGATTGTGAATTTTGTCAATAAGTTGATTTTTTTTTTTTTAATCCCTGTGAAGAACAACTGCTAAGGAGTATCTGCCCTGTAAGAGTTTCATGGCTTGGCTGCAGCTGTGCATGCTGACTGGGGCTACGTCCAGGCTCTCCCATTTCTAAATATTCAAGATGGTTCATGACCATATTTCACTGTCATTCACATAATATAATTATGATCTTCATTTGTCACTTGGAACCAAGCTTAGCCATATCTGGTTTCACATTAATAGCTGAAACAAGATTAGAAAACTAGACTATGGAAAAACATTTTTCTCTTTAAAGTGGTGAGGGGCAGCTGTGCTTACCAACTACCCTTTGTGCCACATACCCTTCATTTCTTTCCATTTGCCTTTCACACTGTTATCCCTTTAGCCAGTATGCTGCTATATGGCCTCTAGCCTTGGCTCACAATACTGAACAACTTTTAAGAAGTTAATATCCTTTATAGAAGTGTCTCCTCACATCCACCCACCCACCAGGAAACCAGGAGAAAAGCATCAGACTCTTAGAAGTTGTTCTGTTCTATTACAGAGATGACAACTGCACTGCAAAGATTTCCTGTTGAGCGCTGAGCTTTGCCATAAAATTCAGAAATTCCTTTACACTCCCCTAGCCCTGCTGGTTTTATTTCACTTGCTGCTAACATTACGTAGCTCTTACAAAATGAACTATTGAGAAAGCAGATAGGATTTTTGTTTCCTTTGGAATTCATCCATAGAAATAGCAAGACCAACAAAGATGTGTCTGATGCAGCAAGCTCTGAAGTAAAAAAAACAGAAGCCCAACAAAACAGCAAACTCCTATTGTTTGAACATATACAAGTTGGTTTTAAGTGTCCACATTTCCTTTCACTGGGATGCCTGACCCACATGATAAGGTTGCATGCAGTTCTTACAACTATTCAATGAACATGTATTTTTCAGGAAAACAAAAATTGTCACATGATTTATATGTGCCATAAAGCACACTTCCATATTTATTTTTAACATCAAGATTCTGTGATGGAAACATTTAGAAGTTGAACCAGTAAGAGAATCTTTTTACACATTCCTAAATGTAAGAAGCCTGCTGGTTTTACAACATGCAAGTATCCTGCTGAGAGAGTACGAAAATGCTAAAGTGGAACAGAATTTCTTAATCAAGACATCATTCATGGAAAAAAAAAAAAAAAAAGATGGGTCAGCATGGCATATTTACCAAATAAGTAAAAAATAAGCTGCTTGGTTTGAAGAATTTATTAAGAATTTTGGATGCTCATTTTGGAACAGGATTCTGTTTAAACCTGACGTGCTTATGCTAAAAACAAAGCTAGAAATCCAGCAACATGGATTCATGTGAATGTGCAGTCCCTTAACATAGGGACCAATAATAGGTCACTGTCACTTCTGTATACAGAGATTCACCTTAAAAATATTTTCCCTCTTCTTTTAGACAACTTCAGAAACTTCTGATTTTCAACCTACCCACTATCCATCTTGTAAAAAAAAACTTGTCTTTTTAGCAGTTAATAAAATATTTCATCTCTTATTAACCCTTTTGTGCATCTTTTAGTATCAATTAACCCTTCTCATGTGAGACTACTATTATATTTACATGAGGACCTAAAAGCATTTGTACAATAGAAACGTTTTCTGTCTTGAACAAAAAAACATATGATCGATTCACAGTGGCACAGCACTGGCTTGCAGCAATCCTCTGACTGACTCACGTTTTTTCTTATTGGTTGTTTTCAAATGATAGACTCCCAGATGACAGCTGAAGTTCCTTGTTATTAGAAGGACTTTTCACCCTGGTTCTATTATTCTGATAACCTTCTGTATTAATCATGCCTGCAAACCTTGTATCATGTTTATTAGCATCACAAGCTTTTGTTGCCAGTCGTTGTGAGGAATATTTGGAGGTACCAGTCCCAGATGCTGAGCTACTGATTTCCTTTATTTTTGTCACCACAGTGACTATAAGATGTGGACTTAATAAAATATCCCACTTGATCTAAAGCTAAATATTTTCATAATTTTGCATTGGATTGATAGTCACTTTAGTTGCGGGTCTGAGAACAGAATTTTCTTCATTATTTGCCAGCCAAACAATAAACCAAAGACAACTACTCACACACCAGAAGAGACACATGCAATCTGGATACAAACAGAACCTTTATGAGGGTGTTCCCATAGCACGTAAAATGCTGCTGGTGTTAACTGAGCAGAGGTCCCAGCAGTTTTCTTGCTAAATGACAGTGGACATTGTCTTTGGACAGTGCTTTATTGTCATTGTCCATTGTCCACTGTCACTGGACATTGCTTTATTGCATTTGTAAGGTACTCAGTATTCCAGACCAGTCACACATCTTTTTCTAAACAAAGCTATAAAATCAATATATGAACAAGTTGGGAGAAATGTCAACATTGTACGATAGCTGCAATATAATACTTGTTCCTAAGAAGCCACAGCTGTGCTTTACTGGTCCAAAGTGTAATTCTAACTTGGCTTTTTCATTAGAGAATATTTCTCATCCTGCCTTATGAATACTACCTGCTGTTTCTAGGTATGATATTCAGATTAGTGGGCAATATATATCAGGACAAACCTCTTGCTAGTCAAAAAATGAAATGGAAATATCTAAGTTTAAATCTATAACAGAGATTCTGACTCACTGAACATGTAGCTCTCAAGGATGAATTTCAAATACTGATATGTCTATTGTAAAGTAAAACTAAGGGCCAAAGACCAGCCTTCATTACAATTTTATAGATTATTTCCTAGGAGGCTTTATAGAAATAGTAACTTGAAACAGATAGCAAGTGGTTACCTGTAATTCAACAATTACATACAGTAGAACAGCACTGTGATAGCAGGCTCTCTGCTACCTTAGGGGCTGTACTATAAAGAATAAGAAAGTAGCAGGGGGGAAAAAAAAAAAAAAAAAGGAAAAAAAGAAGAGGACAGGAAGGCCAGCAGGGAATCATAAGGCTAGTGAAGGGAGGTGTAGAACAGAACCAAAAATTCATTAAACCCTCTCTGCATAACATCACAACTGTGCGGATCCAGGAGAAGAAAGGTAGCAGCTTTCCAAAATAAAACATTCCCCTCCAGATCTACTAATGCCATCATTGCCTGTGAGAATATTCTGCACTATCTACTCCACTGGAGAAGTGAGGCATGGATATGATTAAATGTATAGCAGAATGTTTTCTCTAGATGCACCTCATGATGCAGGAATAGGGAGCAAGTCAGTCTCTCAATCTGAGTTTGCTTTTTCTCTGAGCCAAGGCAGACAACAAACACGTTCCTCTCAGGAGCAGCACTAGGGAGCTTCACAAGCAGAATATTACAAATTCCACAAATTGACTTTTTTCATTACAAATATATATATTTTAGGATATTCTTTGAGAGATACAAGTGATGTACAAAACAAAATTTATTTAGATTGGTTATATATGAAGTGAACTAAGGTAAGCAAATGGAATATTATAACCTTAAAAGCTATGAATTACTAAGAATTACTACATTACATGGTTTCACAAAGGTCAGAAACAAAGCTATTTTCTTAATGGCACCAGAAACCCTTGTTTCAAAACCTTGCAAAGAAAGTCCTCCTTTTCTTACCTCTTACAGTATTGGTATAAATTTAAAGTCATCTATAATTTCCTGCTCTGGTGATATCTGTAATACTTCTCATTAAATAGTGAATTTCAAATAGTCACAAACAAGTCACACTTGGTAATAGGAGTTCTAAATTAGGCAAGTGCAAGACAAACAAAATCCTGTAGTTTGTTCTTGATCCTTCTCTTGTGCTGAGGAAGAAAACTGCACATAGCCTTTGATTCACAAACAAACAAGGAAAGTTCAGAAATTTAAAAATGCAGCACAAAATGCAAGCACTTTTATTTTTTTGCACGTCTGATCTACATTTATTCTCAAAAAGCTCATTTTTGCATAGAGGACAACTTCTCATTTTCATTAATTGATTCCCATCCACCTACATATATGAAAACTAACACGCATATTTTCACATTTGCAAGCAGATCTTGAAGAGAGTTTCTAACATTCACAGCCTCTGGTATCTTCAGGATGTTTAGGGAGTATAATAAAATAAAAAGCCTGTATGCAGAAATAATACACAGTTAATAATATTGTTGAGTGTTCATTCTTGAAAAGTAAAATTTAAACTATATTGTCACAGGCAATAAAGAAATAAAAGGTCAGCATTGACAAAGATGACAACAAAAAAAATTCCCAACCCTTTGGAGAAAATCGCAACAGCCTCAGCAGGAATACAAGGAGTTATTCTTCTTCTTGTGGGAGAAGAGAGGCATGAAAGAACTAAGGGTTTTTTCAACACCTTCAGGATAACACAGTAACATTTGAAAGGGGATGGTCTTTGATGTACTGGGAAATAAGAAGTTTCCAGTCTACCTTAGCCAAAGTGTCTTCAATCATTGGCACTGTTACTGACCAAAGAAACTTATTCTATTAATAAAATGAGAGAAAATGTGTGAAAAACATCAAGTGTAGCTGATGAGAGGACAGTACAATTCAGAAAGGGGTGTGTGAAAATAGCTCTAAGCTATCCCTTCCCACTTCACTGACCGTGAATCAGCTGCTTGAATTTTTTATTGTTTGCTAATGACTCCATGGACCCTTCACATTAAGGTGTGAACAGATGGGGGAAAAGAAAAGCCTAGCCATGCTGCGAACACTCTTAGTTCAGCCTTTATAGAGCAGCCACAGCTTGGCAGGGTTTTAAACAAGGTAGCCCAGGTAACACCCTCCCTTACAGGAAAGCACTGGTAATTTCTGATTCTACGAAGCATCTTACATAATTATAAATAATCCTTCCTCACCCTGACCATGCAGGAGCTACACCATGCCGATACTACAAGCTGCCTCCCTCCTGGAAATCCTCATTCCCTCATCTCTGCAAGATGCTTTCTAGCACCGATCCCTCAGGACAAAGACACATTTCTCAGTTCACTCCTGTCCTCATAAACATATCTCCATCTCAAGGAATGATTTGATTCACTCTCTTTGCAAGTATGCAATTTTATTTAGTTAATAAGCATGTTTCTTAGAGCCTGAGATTTTGGCAGTTTCTCTGGTACCTCAGCAACTCCCCTGTAGCAAACTTTCAGTTGAAGCACATGTCACTGGGCTTCTCACTGCTACCGCCATCTGCAGCAGCTTCTTTCTTCCTCAGTTATGCTTATGTTCTCTCAGCTGAAAAATAATGTTGCAGTCCTTGCCAGTCTAAGCATATGCCTACATATTTATTCAAGTAATTTTTATCAATCCAAGTTGACAATGCCATCTTTCACATCATTTCACTGGGATTTCATCAACATGAAGTGTCTAAAGCTTAATGGTAAAGAGTCAAGTTTGGATCAAGATTTTCTTATTTAGAAAGTTTTCAGAGTGAAATGAAGCAGCAGTGTGTTTCAGTGAATACAAAATTTAAAGTGCTGCCTGATAGACCAATTTCAGACAGTCAGACTATCATCACTAGAAAAGCTATGTAAGGCCACCATACTCTCTTCCTAAACTCATCAGGAGACAATATAGTGAATTACTGCTGGACTACCCCACCAGCAAACTGGTGCTACTTTTCATGTACTGGCTCAGTTGCTCTCCTCAGTGAGTAGAAATAAAAGTCAAGATACATATAGATAGATATGTATGAAACTCTACCACTTATCCTCTACACCCAGGTCTAACACCTGTCTCCCCCATCCTGGGGTGCTGGCAATAACCGCACTCCACTCCATGTGTTTGTTAACTGCACTCTGGTCTATTACTCAGTACAAAGGGCAGACAAAGCAAGCTGCTGCACTACCTTCCTTCAGATACTAGCTTGCTAATTCTCTGATAATACGCACATTTATTGAGGTTGTCTGCAAGCAATTCAGAAAGTGGTTAACTCATCCCTACTCTTTCACCTGACCAAGATTTATTTTGATGTTCAAGAACAGCCCGTGCTAAATGAATGCGTTCTTGTGGAAGGGGACACAAACAGCATATAGTATTGGACTACAACATTAATACAGATTCATTTTTTTATAGAATCTCTGAGGACAAATACTTCTGACAATAGCTGCCATGCTACTGTCAGGCAACTTAAACTCTACAGCATTAGTTTACTATGCCCTGAAATACAGGGAAGATCTAGTTTAGCTTTAACTACATAGGATAGACTGGCATTATTTTTGACATTCCAGCTGAAGAGTCAGAGTCTGCTAATTAGCACAGCAGCACATTCAAGGTTTTTCTGTGTACCAGAAGCCACTTTTGAAATATAAGCAGTATCATTTACAGCCCAAGAAAGTAAGTGCTAAAGAAGCTTCACAGCAAGCATAATTGATGATTTAACAATTCTTTGCATATAAAATCTTAATTAAGATGTTTTAAGAATCAAGAATCTCTCTGTAAGAGGCATTTACGATTAGCAGCTTCTTTTTATTATCTGGTCACAGATACCATGCTGTAGGTAATTGCAGAGTTTTTATTAAGCAAAATTATTACCGTACCAGCCAAACTAAGCTGGTTTAAATGGTTGTTACAGTGTGGAGTCAGCACCTTTTCATTTATACTGTGGACTCGTAGATATCCCCAAACTGTTAGAAAACAATGGTATTTTGAAATCCTGTTGAATTATAGAAGAAAAAACCCCAAAACCAAAAACAATAACAAAAAAGATACCTTCCTTCTCTAATGAAGAACCTGACAATGTAAGCATATGTAGACTGCAAAACATAGTGCACTTCATAAACATCATTATATAATTTTTAAGTATACATTTTAAGAACATGTAAACTGAGTAAGTACTTTTTTTTTATTTAATAGATCCTTTAACTTAAGTATAAATAAATAAGCAGGTAAAAAAAAATTATGAAAAACAGTCGCTTTGATTGCATTGCAGTAACTTGATATAGGAGAGGGTGAATAACTGTTGGACAGAACAATACAGAGCATACCTGACATCAGTGATGTGCTTGCTATTGGAAACAGAGATACTGCTTTCAGCTCCTTATAGCACAGGCCAAAAGCTAATTACCGTCATTGATGTAAAATGAAATTAAAGCCACTGAAGCCAAGAAGAATACTGAATACTTACAAATGTACACAAATGAGCAGATTTATATGAGTGATGTTACCGTTATGCTGAAAAATTATCTTACAAAATAAAGATAGAAGAATCAGCTTTGAATTGTCCAAGAACAGCTGAACTTCTGATTAGGACTAAAAGCATTTATCTACTAGTGCGCCTACACCTTTTCATTTCTGAAATTACAACATTTTTGTGGTATTAAGAAAAGTCCATTCTCCATACTAACAGTACACATCAAATAATTAGGAGTATCTTTTAAGAGCACACCCTTAATACCTCAATTTTAAGAACTTGCTTTCTGAAGGTTTCCAAACTCTGTGATAAACAAGGGTCAAAATGAAGGGACAGTAGCATAATCCTCTCTAAATGGGCTTATAACATACTTCGGTACTTCAGATGAGATCATTCCAAAGCTGAAAGTGTGTGCAGAGGCCAACTCCAGGTCAGGGACATGAAGATATTTTGCAGTCATATTGTTATTTCAGTGCCTCATCTACTACTGCTACTGTATGATAAATGGCAACCTGCTATTTTTAGGGAATAAAAATAAGGGGGTAAACATATTCCACTCTGTGTAAAAAAAAAAAAAAAAGTTTTATTCTAGCATGTACACAAACATTCAGAAATCTTTGTTATCAAGAACACACAGCACAAGAGACACAGAATGAATCTGGGATCGATGATACATAATAAAGCCCCATTCCCAAAGCACTACAACAGTTCTACTTTAATCTCCATTCACTAGAAAGGACTCAAATCTTAAGGTTGCAGCAGAAAAATAATATAACATATTCCAGGGTATAAAAATGTTTATATTATGGTGGGAATCAAATGTTTTTATTAGAGAAAGTGCTAAAACTATCCTGGCAGCATTCAGCGTGATGGCTGGAGAGAACTCAAATAGGTTAAAGAAAATTAAGTGCTAAACTATCTTCATCTAGTTTGTTCAAACCTGCCATCTAGTATGATAAGCTTTTATTATCTAATATGCACAGGTCTAATTTTAGGCTTGATGAGGAAATAACAACAATCTGCTTCAAGACAATACAGACCATAACCCTCCATCTACCCTGGTTTCCTTTTTTGTTCCATTCATTCTCTCCCTCACCACCTTTCTATTCCTTGACATAGTAGAATCACATATATTATGTTGGGATTAAATATATTTTAACATTTTACGTTAAGAAAAAAATCCATTCTTTTTGCATAGCATTTGAGCAAGGTGTTTAAGAGTCAAAAACAAAAATCCTGAAGAGAATTCAATCTTTTTCTGCAATTATTATACACAAATTATGAAAGACTTAAATTCAAGGCATGGATTTTGATCACATAATGTTTACCCCAGATTTATAGGCCTCAAACCCTGAGATTTTCATCCTAATCTTCAATAACAGATTAATACGGGTGAGAACACATTATAAAATGTCTTCTGTGTCCAAGCTGACTGCATTTGTAAACAAAATCAGACCAAAGTAACAGTCATTTTAGAGGTAATACAAGTTTGAAATGGTCGGAAGTTAGGCATCTAGCACGAGACTTGCACTAGTTCATTCATTTGAAAACACATATTATTCAAAACAGTATGCAAAATTTATCTGCCTCTGAGGTAACAGGGAGTCTGTACAGTTGCCCTTATTCAACATAATTTCACTTTTTCTAAATAATAACACCTTCCTTAAAGGCTATTAAAACAAAAGTAAACCCATCCTTACAGCTACAATAAACAACATAGGCTCTTTAAATCTGCCAACATAAAAGCCAGAGGAAACAAGAGACAACTGCCATGTCCATCCAGTAGTTTTGATAAAAATTTCTGTTATATTCTCTACAGACGTGCCGGTTCTTTTCTGTGCAGAAAACCATAGTTTCAGGACTTAAATGATCTTACGACTTCCATAGAATTGCAGCTGTAGGATATGACTGAATTAGTATGATTGCAGAACCTTCTTCTAGCTCTATAAGAGATTTCTTTTCCCTTTAAATTGTTTATTTCTTTGCCTTTCTTTTTCTCAATCTAAATCTCTGCCCAGTCTAGAAGAAGGATCCACAAATATGAATATTGGGCTAATGTGACCTAATTCCTTTTTTGGCTACACAGGCATACAACTGCAAAGTGAATGATTCTATAATGATATCTGGAACAAAAACAACAAAGTACTTAAGCTTGCAAACACTGGGGAGAAAAAAATTACACATTTCTTTATGTTCCAGGCAGACAGAGCACAGTTGATACCATTTTAACATCAGAACCTGCATCACTTTCTTTTTTAGGAGAACTTGAATCATATTCCAGGCACAGTTATACTTCTAGTTGTCCTGTATGTATACATAAAAGTATTGTCACACACTTTTAAAGTCTCATTGGCCCCAAGTGAAGAAGTTATAGAAAAGAGAACCGACCCACAGACTGATCTCTTCCCAGAGATCATCCACTTTTTTCTCTTCAACGGTTGGAGTCCGAGACTGAAAACAGATTGCTGCGAGTAAATCAGAGGTCACCTTTTACATGAGGCCAAAATACTTCTATGTTGCCACATCTAAGGGCATTTTTTAATTTAGAAACTTCAGCAATATCAAAACACAACAGTTAATGTGCAACAGTTTTTGGGAACAGCTGGATCTGTCTTTTTTTTTTTTTCTAATATGCAGGAACATTTAAGCTATGCCACAACTCCACATTTGTTCTCGTTAACAGTGCCTTTGCTATATTAGTATCAATAAAGTAATGTTTTGACTTTCAGGTCACCACACCTGAGTGAGCAGGAACCTCTTTCTAAGCCACAGACATAGAGGCAGAGATAATGCAGAAGCAGCGCCAAGCAAAACTGTCAAAAGGAAGATTCCCAACATCTATAAACATTTGTGACAAGTGTACAAAAAGTTAAATGCTTGTCTCAAGTTCTGTAGCTTAAGCCATTGTCTGAGGTTAAATAAGAATAGTTATTAATGTCACTGAGAGTTACCCCATCACTACATCTATAAAACATTTTATATGACAGCCTCAGAAGCAGTGTTGTTATCTTCAGTTTGCTCAGGACAATGTTCCATAGTCTGAATTTTCTACATGGACTATTCTGCATTCCTGCTTTGATAAGCCTTGGATTTTTCCATGTAAAAAACCCCACCTCTAAGTTTCATTGTTCTTCCTAAACAATTCTTTTTTTAAAAAGCACATGCTATGTATGTCCTTTTCTAACTGTCCTGTTTACTCAGTTTACCATCAAATCTCTTTAGTCTAAACTGTGGCATGGCATCTTGAACAGCACTAGCACTCATAGAAAAGTTCTACATGTCCACAGATTACTTATAATCCATTTATATCAGATGTATTAATTTACTCAACATTTTGGATTAACAACCTCTGTGTCTGGGGCAGGGTGTGCAAATGACAGGTCAATGACAGATGCTTCGTATCTACATACATCTTTGACTAATTCTTAAGGTGTATTAAGAACAGTCTGTGGAAGAGGCCATACTGTATGCTGATAAGAAAACTTGTGTATTTATCATAAATTCTTCCATTTGGTATTTATGGTCCAGTGACCAACTTGTGTCAGCTGAAACATCTGACTCATCTTGTGAGCCAGCAGAGGAATATAAGGGAAATTTGCTAGACTGTATTCCCATCTCCCATCTGAAGATGAGCATATGGAAGATTATTGAAAACTATCTCCCACCCAGTTTTCTTTTTTGCTGAAACACTGGTAATTATTAAACAGAATATATGTGTGCCAAATGTTTCAAGGCACAGATTTTACTGCTTTCTCACTGATGTGAACTCTTGACAAACTATCACAGTTCCAGCACGTGCACATCACTCAAGTGGTATTATTTCTTTAGTAGGAAGTGGAATTTAAATTATCATTTGAAAACAACACATAAAATGTAATGCCCAACTGCTTGTACATGTGGATAAATGTCATCATAATTACATTACCTTCACTCCTGTGCCATGGAAGTAAGCTCTACATTACACACACACACCGTGGCAGATCCTGTTTGACGGACATGTTCGAGGAGCTCCCTGTACTCCTGACTTTATCATTAGTGTCTGCCATTGCTGAAGCCCTTCACTCAATATGAACTCCACCCTGGAAAACTCCACTAAAGAAAATGTGCAAAGAAGTGCACAGGGGGGTTGGAACTAGATGATCTTAAGGTCCTTTCCAACCCTAACCATTCTATGATTCTAAAACTGTAAGTCATACCAAGAGAATTTGTTTCGTCAGTAATATGTGTATCAAAGTAGCATGTCAGACTTACCGTGTAGCCGTTAATCTTACAACTTCTGCCACAGACTGTTGGTCTGAGTTCTCTGAACATTTCATGAAACAAACCCGTTAAGAACCGTGCAGCAGCTTTCAGAGGTAAAGAACCCCTACACTTTAAAGAATAATACATTATGCACTGGGAAGAAGTAAGTTAACAAAACACATAGTTGACATATTATGTGCACAGTCAACTCACATTGAAATGACAGACAGTACATTAGTCACCAGTCTGTTTATTTTGAAAATGATCTATGCTCCTTGAATTTCACTTGAACTAGTAAGTATTAGAGGAATGCCTTATTCTAATTCAGTACATGCATTTTCATTGTAATAAGCTAATTCTGTTATTATCTGTACCTCATGAGTAGGGCTTATGGTACTGAAGTCAACATAAAATTAACTCAAACTGAGGGAGAGAAAAAACTTCGGTATTAATTCTCTGCTGAAGACTACAGAACAAATCTAAAATTGCCAGTTGCTAAATCCAATGATTTCACAATGTTCTCTGACACAGACTAAGCAGAGAGAAAAGAAATTCTACAGCTATTCCCTGAAATTGTTGAAGTCAAATACACCTGTATTTCACAGTTAATCTGTAGGCATCAAAATGAGACATCTTCTAAAGGGAGGGCAACTGTAATCCAATGGTTACCTACGGGCAATAAACAGAAAACCTAACAATGCCATTTCAGTGCAAATGCTTCTCAAACTGGAATGCAATTAAACCACTTGTATTGACATTTAAATGGACATAAATACAAGCCAAAGAAGGTAAATGTGAATGTTTGTGCTGATTAACCTTTTATCAGCTATTATCTTTTTCTTTGCCAATTTTCTTGTATGCAGTAGTCTTCTCATATTAATATAGAAATCTGATACTGAATCTGTTATTCTATCAATACGCAAATGAAAAGAGAAAGAAATGAAAGATGTAGTTTGAACTCGGTATGGATTTAGCTGCTTCACTGTAAATTACTTCTTAGCCAAGCCTTCCTATCCCTGATTCCTTCACCATAGCCAACATATTTCATCATAATCTCATAAGAATGAGCTAATAAAGGTCAGGAGTCCAGAAAGACAACAGAAAGTTTGATAAGAGGTTCCAAAGATGCACATACAATATGGAAATACTAGCTCAGGACCTGAAATCTGGTCTACCTTGACAATACTGCTTCCAGTTCAGGACATAAGTGTCTATACCACAGCCAACTCAGCACTGCCTAAATGAATTATGTTCACATTTACCTTGGGTATGATCTGTAGTAAGCTCATAATAAAAAACTAACAAGAGCTTTGACGAAATAGAATTTTCTGTTTAAATAACCATCTTATATTGGTTTATAACAGTACCTCACCTCATCATGTGGTTTCTAATTATTCTCAATGATAAATTATTTTCAATGATATAACACCACTAGAAATCAGTAGAAAAGCAGAGATGATGAAGTCAGACACATGCAGAAAACATGAACAGAAAAGCATGACAAAAAACAAAGTAATAAACACAGATCCTATGTGAAATAAAGAGCCCACAGTCATAATGTGGACACTAGAACTCACATGGTATCATTGCATAGCAGTGTATGCTCATTTTGAGAGGTAACAATGTTAGCACTGCATTATTTTAAAAAGTAAAGCTGAAGTTGTCCCTTCATTTTTATTTTTAAATTGCTCAAAACACAGATTTGTGGTGCATAAAGCCCATTTTGAACAGGCTGCTTAATTGGTTCTGTAGGTCTAATATATCAGCTGCCTGGGGATCCGGACAGCAGCCAAGCATCACAAGTTCAACACATAAAGTGGCTCTATCTGTTCTTTATCCTAACACAGAAGGACTAAAGCTATTACAACTTAAAGTTACCACTAATGTATCTTTCATGAAGTTTACTTTGGGCTTGTTCAGCCTGGAGAAAGAAGCCTTTGGGGAGACCTTAGAACAGCCTTCCGGTGCCTAAAGGTGGCTGACAAGAAAGCTAGAGAGGGACTTTTTACAAGGGCATGTGAGGATAGGACACTGGAGAATGGTTTTAAAGAGGTAGATTTAGATTAAATATTTGGAAAAAGTTTCTTACTGTGAGGGTGGTGAGGCACTGGAATGGGTTGCCTAAGAAAGCGGTAAATGCTCCATCCCTGGCAGTGTTCAGGGGCAGGTTGGACAAAGCCTTGGGTGATATGGTCTACTGCAAGATGTCCCTGCACATGGCAGGGGGGGTGGAACTGGATGATCCTTAAGGTCCTTTCCAACCCAAATCATTTTATGATTCCATGACAAAAATCTCTCCCCCACCTATTAAAGCTATTAAAAGAGCAGATCAGTACTTCAAGACATTCTGGACTGAGAAGTACTCAGTGGGTTGTTTTTTTGTTGTTTTTTTGTTGTTTTTAAACACACTTCTATTCAATAGCCCTATGTGGAAAAGTTCAGGATAGCTGGTTATTTTTTTTGGCAGTATATTCATAAATACAGCAAGCTGTTATTCTGTTTCTCCTTACACAGAAAGGAGAGATACCACATGAAATCAGTAATGATATCACACAGGTACTGGCACTGGTACTTTTTTCAATCACATGTCTTTACAGAGGAAGCTGTGTTAAAACTTGAATTTTACAAAAGCTTAATTTTAAATATGCCCATGCTGAGATGATTTCCAATAGCTCAGTGAATAGAGAGGCATTTAGTGTCAAGTAAAGCTGGAGCAGCCTGCTAGGATCTTTGGAAAATACATGGAACAACACAGGTTTATATAAAGGCATAATTTCTTTATGCATACTTTAACAAAGAAATAATTGTCCAGTCACTCAATTTCTTTCTGTTCACTTTCTCACAAGAATAAGTGGTAAAAATATTCCTGAAAGGTGAATTTGGGTCTCCCGTACCTTAAATACTTGTCAAAAGCAAACTTACAACTACATTATCAATTTAGATAAAATCCTTTTATAGCACAGAAGATGACAAAGAATTCTTGCAATTAACCATTACAGTTTTAAATGTTAATGCCAAAATGTTAAATATTTACATGGCATTGGCTGTTGGCTTTTCACATATGAGAAAAGATTTGAAAACCACTGTAATGAAGAATTACAGACTTCTTATTACACCAAACAGTAATGTTTCAGGTATTGGTGTAATGGGTTAAAAATTAAACAGGGGAGATTCAGGTTAGATATAAGGAAAAAGTTCTTTACCACGAGGATGGTGAGGCACTGGAACAGGTTGCCCCAAGAAGCTGTGAATGCTGCATCCCTGGCGGTGTTCAAGGCCAGGCTGGACAGAGCCTTGGGTGGCACGGTTTAGTGGGAGGTGTCCCTGCCCATGGCAGGGGGGTTGGAACTTGATGATCTTAAGGTCCTTTCCAGCCCAAACCATTCTTTGATTCTATGACCATGTATTCATTCTAACTAATCTGCCCATCGTGACTTGAAGGTGATCTATTTGTCCCATATATTTAAAGAATTAAAGCTTTACTGTATATGAGCACAGTTACAAAGCTATTTGCATCACTGATTGAAAAAAAAAAAAACAAACCCGAACAAACAAAAAAAAAAAAAATCCACCAAACCAAAACCACATAAAACCAACTAACTAAAACTATCTGCTGCCCTAGAAATTTGCATCAATATGCTCTTACAGTAGCTTAATTAAATACTCACTACTAGTTGCCACTCCTAGATAATGTGACTTGTACACTTGTATAAAATGTAATTTGTAACTATTCAGAAACACCAGCTGGAGAAAAAAAAAATAAAATATTGTTTCCTTACAAAATCCTGGCAAATCAGTGTACTCCTCTGAAAATGTTTACTACTATTCATTATGTGATCCCAAAGGACAAACCTAGAGAAACCCTTATTAAGTTTTCAACCCTATTCTATTATAAATATTTGGCATCATGAGAATACTTGGAACTCTACTCCTTATTTTGCTCTGGAGATAGCACCTAAAGGGACTGTTTCTCTTTAAGTGTATTGAGTAATGAAATACTGGTATGTTTTCTCTAAGCAGTATGTTCCATATAAAGAAAATATGTATTTTTTTTTTTTAATCAATTCATGTTTGTCTTGATTTGTTCATTGGTTGTCACACTCTGCATCATGACTGTTTCAATCTATATATTGCAGACAAATACAGAATGATGGAATACTAAACTGTTGTTTACACAAAAAAATAACTTACCTTGCAAATCTGCACTATCAACAAAATTTTAAAGACCTGGCAAGTGTAAAATTAGCTGTTACGGAATTACAGGGTTTGAGGAATAAACTACTGTAACACATGGCAAGCCAAAATACTAGGAAACAGTACTTAATATTGAAGGAGGCCAAGTAAACAGCATCTTTTACAAAATATATAAAAAAAAAGAAAAAAGAAAAAACCGTCAATGGCTGTTGTAATAAATGTGCTAGATATTATCATTTCAGCTACAGTTCAAACCAGTAACAAGGTTGTCCTAGACATATAAAACCTGTTTTTATTCCTCTCCAATTCTTCTGCCTAATCACTCCATAGGCGAGGACTGAATATGTAATACCGCTACAGCAAGCGGAGACCAAAATTTTCAAGCTTACATACCTCACACTGGACAACAATATCCATTGCTGGTCACCAGAATTAAGAACTGGATTTCCAATGAATTCGGCACCTGTGTATCCCTCCACCAGAACCACAGAATTTAAGCTATTTCACTGCCGTGCCTTTCTCTTTGGTATGCAGGAAATTGCCTACTAACTTCTAGTTTTAGAACGATGTTTTTCATACCATAGACCATGTAGCCAGAAATAAATCAACCTGACTCACATGCAGTCTTATAGGAAAGCTAAAAGAAGACCTAATAAGGAAAGTTATATCAAATCACATGCTTTGACTAGCAGTTATACAGTCTGCTCATAAAAAATAGCACAGAGATAGTCATCACTTTACTATTCTGCATTGTACAATAGCCACTGTAAACTGATGAGACAGGTTTTATGTATGGTATCAACCACTCACTCCCAGGGTTTTGCAGTTACGTTTATGAAAGGTTAACAGCAGGCACTAATACGAGTATCATGACTCTTTTCAGGCAGTAGGTGAAACCTTGAAGAAAAAGTGGCTCTGTCTTCACAAAAGTGACCTGACCTTTGCTTTGGTGGGTTTTTACTCTGCAAGAAATAAAAAGCACTGCATGCTTTCCAATGCATCCTTTCTAGCTGATAAACTATTTTGTTCTAGCACTCAGCACAAAAGGACTACATTTTCTAAAGATCAAATAGCATGTTATTAGTGCTAGCTAAGGATAGCTCCACGTGTCATACTAGAAACAAACTTCATAGACCTGGAATGCCATATGAATCACAAACAAAGAAAATATGTAATTGGCCAAGAACCTTTGATATGCTTACCAATTAGCAGTAATTCTCATTGAATTAAATATATTTAATTTTGCAATGACTTTGCAGTTTTGATATCAAAAGTATATCATAAATCCAGCATGCTTATCTTTTATGACACTTCTGCTCTGAAAATTTCTTGCAGCATGCAAAGAACTCTGTAGAGTAACTGTGATGTGTTGTACAAGCAAGCTACCTAAGATTAACTTGACTATTAATAAAATTTCTTCAAAACCCACAATAGTATGCAATGGTTTTACCTTCAACCAATGAAATGTTTCTGAAACAACCTGTAGTTCAGTGCAAGCAACAGGGGATATTTTCCTTGGACACAGAATACCATGATAGTGAAAATAGTTCTAGCATATGATGTGGTAGCAAAGAACCCCTTCTGTTAACGGACTTATAAAGTATTTAAGTATATTAAGTTTAGTGGAAAATGTTGCTTTTATGGAGCCAGATCCTGCAGTCTTTGCACAGCTAAAACTTTCATGGAAATCAATGGAAACTTTTATAGTATAATAGTAAGGACATGCCCAGGGTCACTAACATCATACAGTTCTGCTGCTATGTTTTTTGTGTATGCTCAGACTACCTCTGTCACTTGCAAGAGCTCAAAATACAGAAATCTGTGTGAAATCAAGAAGATAAAAACCCTTTTTAAATAAATATTATCGCTTCAAAGGGAGCATGGCACAATGCTACTGCATTTTTCTTTGGCTAAAATATTAAATAATGTTGAAATATTTTAATTTTGTGTTGAATATTTACAGTGTATTAAGTGAATTTAAAGTGAAGCTTAAAAAATAAAAAAAAAAATCCTTATATTAAGTTCAACACCATTGACCAATTTGGGGAGAACTGTGACAATGGCTATGATAGCAGAATTTGGCTCCATATAATCTGTTAGCAAAAATAAACCCCAGACTGTTTATATGATGTAAATTGCTTTTTAAGATGTTACTAGAGCTATAACCACTGGGGGCCCAGACTTAGATACATTCGAATTTCATGGAGAGTTTGCCTCAGTGAACTACCAGGAGCTACGCCTTATATGCAAATTCAGCTGAATGCTGGTTTTTACAGAAAAATAAACAAATAAATAAAACCCAAACAAACCCAGGTATTTCAGATATAAACGCCTGGGTAACTAAAATTACCACAGGAGACTGATCCTGGTATAGATCTCATATGGAGACCCTGCCCTGCAGAAGGTCCCAAACCCTTGCACTGACACTGGGGTATTCCCAGCAGGTGTAGCCCCAGCAAGGCACCGCTGTGTTCCTGGTGACTTCACTGGGGCAACTCTGACACTGCCACAAGCCCACGGCTAGGCCCCTCCCGCGCTGTTAACTGACAGGTTCACGGATGATGTATCACTGTTACCATTTTCGAACGGTGTTTGTGTATTCTATTCAACCATGCTTTGGTTCCAGCCGCCAGCGCCTGGTCGGTTCTGGGGTGTGTTGGGACGCGGTGGCTGCCCGGCTCGCTGCTGACTCGCGCCATTGTTGATTTCGCTGTTGTAGGGGAAAGGCGCTAGGGCGGCAGATAAGGCTGTTGCCATGGTGATGAAGGAGATTCCGAGGGAGGAGTCTGCAGAGGAAAAGCCCCTCCTTACTATGGCATCACAGGTGGGCGGAGCGCGGGGCCCCGAGGAGGCTGGGGCACGGCGGGCGGCCGGGCCCGGCGCACGGGGAACGCTGAGCCCCCGCGGGAGGCGCGGCCGGGGGAAACGTCGCCCGCTCCTCGGCTTCCCCGTACCTAACGGCAGCTGCGGCAGGCCGGGCTGAGCTCTCTGCCCGAGGAGCTAGCGCCAGCGGCACCACGCTTCCTCACCGCCGCGGGGGAAACAGCGTGGGGTAGAGGGTGCAGTCGCTTGGGGGATAGATGTTTTGACTTGAAAATTTAAACTGAAATGCATTTTCCCCCCAAATTAAGGGGTCTGTAAAAAGTACAGTGTATGTCACTTACCAGGAAGTTGTTCGAAACCAGTTTTAAATTTCATTTACAATTCATGCCATCGATATTCACACCACAAATACTTGCAGTGCATATATAATGCGCATATTCAATGCATATATAAAGTAAGAAACAACCACTTCACAGTAGCGTCATTTTCAGTATCTCAGGTCCCATCCCTAAGCTCTCACTGTGATTCCACTTCTGGTCCAGGTCAAATGTTATTTTGCGCACCTCATTGCTTTCATTCCTACAGCTCTAGCCAAAGGAAGGATGTAATGTCACAACACCAGACCTTGCACCTGGGAGCAGCCATTGAACTTTAGGTGGTTTCACTGGTTTCTTGAAGACCATGACTGAACACTGCCATAAAACACACCGCTTCCATCTTACTACAGAAATGAATTTTATTCCCTTCTGTCACTCACATTAATTTGTTCCCCAAGCAAATGCCTTTAGCTAGCCATCAATACTTAGTGCACACAAGTTGCTCCTACTCATCAGGATGCTTCACAGTAATCTGAACACATAGTCATTCTTATGCAAGAGCCTTTGACAAAATCCACAATCCTGTTTTATTCCTTTCATGTTTTAAGATTACAGCTATCACGTACTTCTGTTACGGAGCATCACAGATGCCCAGCACTAATATTACGCACACACATTATTTCTAATTTCTAATATTACACACACGTTATAAAAATATCATCTACTCCTTTGGAAACCAGATCTGGCAATCTCTTATCAGTCACTGTTGGAGACCATACTTTGCTTGTGGTGAACTCTAATGTGTACAAAGCAATTACACAAAGGAAAAGGATGCTCCCTTTGAGGCATCATTTCCAATTTTCTACTAAGTGATTAACAAACAATTAGAAACCAACAGAAAATGCTGCCCCTTCTACCCCACACTCTCCCTCAAGAAAAGTGCAAAACTTCCATTGGCTTCAACAGGGCCAGGAGTTCAGCCTGGATTCATTAAATGCTTAATCTGTAGTCTTTGTCTGTCAGTCTACTCAGTAACAGTCTTATGATAAACTGATGAGTAAAATGCTTGTATCTGTTAGTCAGTGTAATTCCTTCCACTAAACACAAATACCTACTTCCCTGCTATGCACCAAAGGGGTGCAGAAGCCAAAAGGAAGCAGAATCAAGTGAAAAAGTGAGTATTTCCCATAGCCATCTCTGCATCATGTATGTGTGATGTGCAGTTATACTATCATATTGCACACATCATTTGTATCCTAATTGTCTGGCTGTAACGTTGTTTTGAGATGCTGTCTCTTCAGTGTATCAGTGTAAATCTCTCGCTGAGACCATTCATTCAGAACAATGCACTGCTATCTTGTGATACATATTTAACCATAACCATCAAAGTGTTTGTCTCTGCTCTTTACATGATGAAACAGATGGATGTGGTTGCTGCTTACAGGGTAGAACATGCAGGTTCCATACTGGCTGCAAAACTCCCAAGCCAGACTAAATTGGATCATGAGAGTGAGGCCTGGTCTTTCCAAAGTTACCACCAAACCATTATGGGCACAAGTATGTCTTAGGAAGTAATTGTTTACATTAGATATCTATGTTGCTCCATCACTACAGTTAACTAAGCAAGAAAACTGCAAGTAAAATGCAGGGATCAAGCCCAGATAAAGGAGCACTGGCTATTTTAAGAATAAAAATAAATCAAAAAAAAAAAGTGAAATCTCTCATTTCCAAAATCCTTGATGAATAGGTTAACCATATCTTACCAGAAGCAGACACCACAGGAAGCTAAGTGTAACCTGATACATAAAAGACACTCTAAATCCTCATTTTGAGAGTAACAGTGCACTGAGACCCCTGAATTTATATTTTAAGAGATGCTTCTTTGCTCTGTTCCTCTGGAAAATGTTAAAAACATACTCAACACAGAGCAAGCCAGAGAAAGATTCACGTTTTATTGTTACACTCCAAGCAAAGCCCTGCTTGTAAAATACATCACTTACTTGTTGACATAATTACTGTGAATTAAATTTTAATAAAGCTTCCAACTCACAGGTTATTTTATATCATCAGGTATTATTTTGTATCATCAGATCTGGAAAGAAATCTTCAAATAACATGAACCAACTAAGTAATGCAGACTCCAATGGGGCTGTACCAATATGTAGCAACTGAGAATTTTGACCATCATTCCAGCAGTAATGAGTATACTGCAATAAGCAGAGGTGTATTCTTGGTAATTGAACAGGCTGTTCAGCATCTATTATTGTTACTCTGTCTCAATTACATTCAGTGAAGGTCACTTTATTGGTGTGAGAAAGCATTCAGTAGTTGCCAAATTTAATACTTGAGCATCCACAGAGTGAGCTTTCAGTACTAATGGGATTTTGTAGAACATAACTCTGCATCTTATTGCTGTCTCCCTTTATCTTTCTAAAGATAATTTAGAAGAGACTGGAACAAATAAAAAAGGGTATTTTTTTATATGACTAGAATGTAGAGAAAATGAAAGAAAGGTTGCTGAAGGTTCAAAGATTAACTGGAAGTTCAGCAATGAACCCATATACTTCTAGCTGAAGCAGGTAAATGAATGACAAAGTGCATAAAGGTTTGATTTGATATCCAGAATAAAATTTTTGTTTAACCTCTTCACACGTTCTTTGCATTTGTCAAGAGAAAAAAAAAAAAAAAAACAACACAGAAACCAAAAAACCTCACTTCAGAATTACTTTCTAATGAGAAATTTAAACCTAAACGTCCCCTGGAGTCAAAGTTTAATTGTACAGTCAGCTGTGAAATTCCCAATACACTACAGGTCAGACAACTTCAAAGGTTCTGAATCAATAAAGTACTTCGATCCACGTTTATGTTTTAAAACATAATTAACTACTTCACTGAGCAGTAAAAATAGCATGTTTACATGCCTTGCCAGCCTGATTTTAAACAAACAAATTTCAGTTTCACAAGAGTTATTTGTCCCAGATTAATCACACATCATTTAGATTCGTCACTGGAGTACATAAATTGGAAAACTAGCAATGGTAGGATCCCTAGAATGATAATAGAAAGAAAGAGGACCTGCAGGAGCTGATTCATGTCCAAGATGATCCGGTGGCAAATCCATTTCTATTCCATATGATATCAGAGTGTAGGTCCATGAAAAAATTATCAATAGGGAAAAGAAACACAAAGTGTATATACAGAAAGCTATCCCCACTCCTGTTTGTAACTGAAAAACTATGGAGCTGCCTACTAAGAATTTATATGAACATTTAAATCAACTACTAAATCTGATGTTGCTCTGAGTACAATTTTGATATTGATTGCTTATAGTTTAAAAAAAATTACAGGACATTTAGGTTTAGAATTTGAACTGGAAAGAGGAAATTTTTTAAAAAGTTGAAATTGCATTATAAGAAACTGGCTGAAATTCATCCTATCCCATGACAAGCGCAGGTTATACCACATGAGCCTAAACCACGTCCCAATTAACTCCACCAGGTAACTCTCTATAAGATTCAGCTTGGTATTCAGAATAGGAACCATTTCTTATTTTTTTTAAGTGATCTTCATTTGCATGCCATTAGTTGATCCAAGCATATTTAAATTTGCTCAAAGGCTTTTGAGTAAAGTATTCAAGCATTTCCACTGCCTAAATTCCACTGTTTTAGTTTTTCAAGGCTCCTTGTTGTTGTTGGTTTTGGTTGGGGTTTTTTTGGTTGGTGGTTATAGATATTTTCTTGGTCAGTTGTGCTTTTTTTAAAAAAAAAAAAAAAGAAAAAAAGCTCTGATAGGAGATTTTCCAAATTCTTCCATTC
Organism: Psittacus erithacus; assembly: GCA_009867235.2. Taxonomy (NCBI): domain Eukaryota; kingdom Metazoa; phylum Chordata; class Aves; order Psittaciformes; family Psittacidae; genus Psittacus; species Psittacus erithacus. The sequence goes on from WYDI02018326.1 coordinate 47,493, forward strand.
AATTTTATAAAGTAAACAGAGTAAAGACAGATAATATCCATTTCCCAGTGGTGTTTGTAGATTTTCTGGTGTTTGTATCAAGGACACACTACATAAATTTGATTGTATAATCAGTTTTTCATATAAAAGTTAACAGTTCCATTTGAATCTGTCATGTTCATTCTAAGTTTCCTCACATTAAGACTTGCACTGACTTACTCCATAAATGCTTACTAAACATTGTATCAGAATGGTGGAAAGTTAAAGTGAATAAAATTAGCTTCTTTTATACTAATCTAAACCAGAACTAGCTCCACTTTAACTAATAGATAAACATTAACATAAAAAAGGCAAAAATCTTGTCAGTTTTTGATAGTGACAGTAATTAAATTTGGACTACAGTAAATCACTGTACATTGCAGTCTGACCTCTGAGTGGTAATTTCCTTACTCAGGAGGACTAGACCTGATATCTGATATCATATTTTTATATTCTTTTTAAAGGATTCTTTTTTAAAGGATTCATGATAAATTCATTATTATTTTCCATGCATTTCAAATCTGTCTCATTTATTATAAAAGTTTTGAATAGTTTAGCAGAGGGCACTTCTTAAGTCCTTCTAACTCTTTTTCATCTGTTATTAAAACATGATAAATTCAAGAAGAGAAAAAAAATACAAAATGCATAAATGCATACTTAGCAGTACAGCTAATTAGTTCTTTACCTCCAAGTTAAATTTTGCTCAACACCGTTATTGCTTTTAAGGCAGCAGTATGCATAGTTTCAGCAGAAATAGCCTCATGAGTATAATAAAGTTGCCTTGACAATACGCTCAATAGTTACAAACTGGCCTGCCTAAAATTAAACAGATTTCTGTCACATAAATTACATTTTTCCATGAAATAACAGATTCAATTTGAAATTACCATGGGAATTGATGGTGTAATTTTTTCATAAAATAAAAAAAATGTTCCATACATTCTAAAGTAATTTACCATTCTGTAAAGGCAAAGATTTGGACTAACGTTTTTTGTTAATAATATACCAGTTTAACCCTGGTTTTAGTTTGATTTATTAGTAGGAGGCAGTTTTCAGAAATCTGTTGGTTCTTCATTAGCACATACTCTTAAGTAAAAATATACTATCCTGTTAAAGACCTGCAAGCCTGTACTACAGTTGGTTTATATTCAATGAACTCACTGCTTGCACTCTGAAAACAGTTCTACTGAATTGCAAGTCCAAAAAAATTCACAAACAGCTTTTGAGTTTCAGGCTCTTCAATGTGCAGAAAATATTTCAAAGCAGCCACACCTACCATGACAGATTCCAACAGAAAGACTGTATAAGCTACGAGAAATTATGACTGCCCACACTAACACATCAAAACCCACAGCCTTATTCTAGGTATGCTACAGAACTTTGTTTTAAAAGAAAATTCCACAGAAAGCACAAGAAGAATCCATGCTATTTCAAAGGAATTGCAGCCTATATACAAACACACAGCAAGGGTGCAGGAAGGACAGATTGCATGGGCAATGAACAAAGGGTATTTTTAACACAGCTGAATATTGGTAGGAGTGGCATAAGCTTTACAAAAATTAAATTTTGTGAGAAGCCATGTTATTTTTGATACTGTTATTTCCCTCATCTTCATATTTATAATCTTTATGCTGCAAACATGAGGGTCTGGCCTTAAGAAAAGCAGTTGTGCATATTTCATTTGATTATGTACTCATTAGTTCATGCTTAACCTTGAGTTTTGCAGAACACTCTTAAGTGCTTTGCTGGAGCAAGGCCAGAATGCAAGAGCCAGGTACAACTCCCACGTTTACTTTCCTTTAGCCAGACCAAGGGGAACAGAGGGAAAGAAATGGTGAACTGCAAGATATTTCATTTTACCTTGCAACAATACAAGATAACTCATATAGATCAGCACTTATAACACAGACAGAATGCTACTGTGACTGCAATTGCAGCAAGAATTATCACCAAGCAATGCAACTGCTATTGATGAAGATGCAACACAAGCATGTTACCCATTACCAATTCAGACATCAGGCGCAGGTTTTAAACAACACAGCTAGGGCGTCAGTTTAAATCTCCAATACTGTGTATATAGTAATCCTCCCACAGCTTCTCTGACTTTCACATAAGCCCTCTGTCACTTGTTTGCATTAAGCCCCACGGAGGTCACTTGGCTTGTGTGATTTCAGGTAAGATACTGCCACCTCTGATTCACAGGCCGCACCACGCACTTCCTACTACATAGCAACAGGGTGCCAGTTACTGCCTGCTGAGTGACACTAGTCTTCAGAGGGGCACCAACACCGAAGTGCTCTGCAGGAGGGTGAAATGAGTTTGTCTCAGCTTTAGAGCTTCCTGCAGTTCACGTTAGGTGGAAGTCAGTTATTCTGTGTGCCATGTGAATTGATTCTCCCTTCTTGTGTAAACCAAATATTTTGCTGGCTTATCAGTTTTGTTGGGACATAAATTCACACTAGAGTGACAGAGAAAAAGTTACTATCACCCTGCCACAAGGATGACAGAAAAAGTTGAGTAGTGATCACACTTACTATACAATGGTAAATAAAATGCATGAGGTTGTAATTTTGATTCTAAAATGTTTATAAACGTGCTGGAAAAGTGGGTGACTCATGCAGTTTGGACTTTTAGCATGAGCCAGTGATTTTGCCAGGAGTTCCCTTTTCAAACTCCCCTCAGCAGAAAAGGTCTTGAAGTTCTCACCCTGCCACAATAATGATTTGCAGACATAACTGTCAGGGCAGTACTTCCAGTTAAGGTCTGAAAAACAGTAACCTCAATTTCTAGTTGTGGTTCATATTTATCAGTTTTTCAAAGTAGCCAGTTAGTGGAAATTAATTCACTTGTTTCCTCTTATTGTACTGAGTGCCACCAAAGATCGTCATGTACCGAATGCATGCAGAGAGCCCATCTATCAAAAAACCATTGCTATTTATCATACAAATAATTAGTGACTGAAGTTAGTTGATGCCTTAGTAGATGCCTCTGGTTAAGTTAAAAAGAGCAGTGTAACACTTAGGAACTACTCAATCTAACTCATTCCCCTATTTGTCCAGTCTCACCCAAACAGCAGACAAGTTTTCCAGAGAAAGATTCAAAAATAAAATTTCCCCAATAGAAAAGCTGAGTTAAAATGTTCCTGCACTCTCCCCTGTTCATTACCACATGCTGAGCTTTCTAGGTCAGATCATTTCAGTCAGCAGCCCAACCACTCTCTCACCAGTGCACTGAGCAGGCAGTACAGCGAAAGGTACAAGTACCCAAGAACAGCCTTGCTGCTGAACTGTGCAGGGGACTACCCATTAGTAGTTTGGGGCTTCCTAAATCAGTGCCTTGAATAATTCAGTCAGCCTCAGATGACAAAATGGTTAGAATCCAATCCAACCAACCTGTGTAGCTAATCACATCTACATTTTAGATGCCTTTTGAAGCAGTCCCTCTATAATAAATTCCATTTATTTTTGGGAAAGCTAGGTGCCTTTGAGATCCTCCTGAGGGACAGCCTAAATTAGGCAGGATCTCCCTCTGGACTTGCTTTTCTAGGCAGTTTTCCTATTGAACATGGAGGGAATTTAGGCACTTAGGAGAACTAGTTCACTATGTACTCAAAAGATAGGTGCTAATTAGCTGCCTGTGCCTGACTGGAACCCCCCCAGTTTAGATACCAAAGAATTTATCTTAAAGGCTAGCATTATGTTATGCCCTACTGACATAAAGAAAAAACAAAAGAGCATGTATTGTACACTACAAACAGATCAAGACCAGGAATGCAATAAAAGTGTATCAAATAGGATGCCTGGACCATACCTTTACCAACAGCCACAGTGCAATCCAGCGCTCCCACAGCATAAGCCCAGCACTCTAGGAAGCAAAAGCAGACAAAGCACTAGTAGCCACAAGCAGAGCAGGTTGTGCAGATGAATGTTATCAACTGCAGGTGTGATGAGGTAAGAAGCTGGTCCTCTCAGCAGCTCCCCTGAGCACCAGCTGTGCTCCAGCGCCCATTGCCTTAAGGCCAAACTAAGGTGCTTTGTGGGAACTTTTCACAACAGAGCCCTGTCAGCTGCCCATCCACCCCTTTTTTCTTTTAATTTATTTTAAATCAGGCAACTCCTGAGGTATTTCATAGCTTTCTTACTACAACACAAGGAATAGACTAAGAGCAAAGCAAAACCAAAGCCACAGTACTGGCTGTATACGTATGTAACCTCACACTGTCTCTAGCATAAAAAAACACACCGCCACTGCCATCTGCACTGCAAAAAGCACCTGTATTAAAACCATAAGCCAAAGATCCTGAAGATGAGCAGGAAACAAGCTCTTAGAGGATAGCAGCGCTGCCACCATGGCGGTAACTGGGTGCCCACTGTGTCCCATGTGGACTCCTTAGGCAAGTGCCAGGCCTGAGCAGAGGCAGATATCTTCTGGGAGGACAAGGGGACAAAATAAGGCCTAGGAAGCTTTAGGGGTGAGTGCGGGATAGAGAAAGAGGCCCTGTATGGGTGTTGAGAAAGCCTAAGACCAGGCTAGATATTGCCTAGAAGGAAAAAATCCCTCTCGTGGCCACTGGTCCCTCTTAGGGAGCCAGCTCTGCATCTCTTCCACAGCAATGCCTCCCCCCACCCCAGCACACCCATGTCCAAGCCCACCTAGGGCTTAAACATGATTTGACTCCAAACCAGCACCAGTCATTGGGATTCCACTTACCTTTCAAGCCTAAGGATCACCCGAAGAAAGAGTTGCCATGAGCTGCCAATTTCTCGTCATGTCACAGCAGCTCTAGGGGCAGCATGGAGACCATTAAGCAAACCAGAGCACTGGGGAAAGGAGAACTCAACAACAAAGGCAGCTGCAGGCAATAAACTACATCAGTTGAATAAATGCAGACAGCTGGGGATGCAGCACATGACAGGGCACAGAAAAGAAAGAGCAGGTGATTCCCAGGACTGTCCAGCATGTGCTGAGGGAGATTTGGCAGACATGTCTCTGGCATGGCAGCTACCACTGCCTGATCCAGCCTCTGTGCCTTGTCTCAGATCTCTGCCAAGTAATTCCTGCTTTGAGTATATTAAAGATGTGTGGCTGATAACAGCCACCAGATGACACTTCTGATTCTCCCAAAGCACCAAAACCCTCACATATATGCTTTTTGGAACAAAAAGTTCCAGTAACAGTACTGGGGTGAGAAAAAGTACCTTTTTCTGTTGTGCTGCTGTCCAACAGCAGGAGTCAGTCACAAAAAATTCATTTGAATTTAGAATGAGTGTTTTATACAGTTGAGTCTATTCAGATGTACTGGTAGTAGGGAACATCACTACAGACGGAGTGTGTGGGCTTTTTCTTTAATTAAAATTAATTTTATAAAGAAAAGTTTTTAGAGGCATTATGAGAGTTTATTGCACTCATTGGCTAAATTAGTACTCAGAAATCAACAGTTTCACAGGCTGAGCCTATACCATTTGGCATGTGTACAAATATTGCACACATAAATACTGGCTCCTGCTGCTTCCTCCAGTGATGGTTAGTGTTGGGTGACTTTCTTAATTTCACTTTGCTTCTCTTGTCTGAAGTATAGAGATACTACTTCTCAGCTCTGCAGTAGTGCCAGGCTTGATTCATGAATGTTTTAAATCGTTCTGTGATTTTCACCCTGAAAGGTGCTTGAGAACCAGAAATTACTACTTTAATATAGATAAGTTTTCATCTCATGAATCTTTTATAGTACTACTCCAAATTCATGCCTGATATAACTCTTAATAACTTGAGCAGAGTTAAACTAGGGATAAATTTGGTACAATATATGAGGCAGCAAAATGAAATTCCAAGTGTGAGGCAGAGGGCTCACCAAGTAGTACTGCATACACAGTAATGTCAGAAACTCACCCCACTGCTCGCTTACCTACAGGAAAATTATCAGTTCATGGCATTCTTTAACTGTTAAGGTTTGATTCATCATTAAATGCATGCTTCAGGCCAAAATCATATTTTTCTAAAACATTCTACTGCTGTACATACGTAGTTTGTATTTATTAAGCATTAGTAGACTTGATCATGTATTTGAAAGCAGATTATTTTTTCCCTTGCCACTCCTGCAACTTCCAGTCCTTAGTTGCAGCAGCATAGGACACAGGACTAGCAGGGATCCACTGGGCCACAGTCCACTTCTCAAAAGCAACCACATGGCCGGTTTAGATCTCTGTTGTTGTGCCAACCTTTCCCTATAGGTGAAATAACTTTCCTCCTCCAATGTCATCTAACTACTCTGCCTTTATATACACATGAAGAGTAAAATGTAAAATGTGTTATTTCTCTGGCCATGTGAGTGGCCCACGTCTGGTGGATTTGGTGTATATGTTCACAAAGCAAATGCAGCAGAAAGAACACACCACTTAGTAAAAATAATTTCTTGGTGTTTTCTGGTAAAATGGATGAAATGCATATTACCACCAATCTTCTTTCTGTTTGCTGACAGAATTTTATTAAGGGACTTTAAAAAATACACTGCTGGTATCAAACTAATGAAGGCCTGTTACTGAGCATGTTTTCTTTCTATAAACAACATAATAAAGAAATTTCTAGGGCTATGATAACCAGCTTTGAAAAGAAAGAAATATTTGCTAGACATCTGCTACTTCATTCTTCAGCTGAACCTTGGAGAAATTCAGATCTTTATTGACTGTAGTCTCCTTCCCCTCTGCAACTCTGATTCTTAGCATTATTGCCTTTCCATTTGGTCTTCAGATTTTCTGTTCTTCACTGTTACCAGTGAATGATCTTGGCTGTCATGGTTCTTATAATACTTCTTTATTCCTCCTTTCCCGATTCTTTCCTATTAAAGAAAATTTCTACAGAATGTAATGAGAAACTTGATAAGCTTTCAAATCTTATGTGACAATGTAGCCTACTCTATTTGGAGAGAGTTTCTTACAGAAACAGAGTATTTCCTATGAAGTTTTTACATTTAGAATGATTCCTATAGAACCTCTTCTTTCTTCCCTCTTGTCCCCCTGTCCCCCTTCCAAACAGGACTTTTCTTTACACTGTATTATATCACAGAATAGATTGTTGAAGACCCAGCTGATCCAGAGGCTTTGACAATCTTTCTACTGGATGCTGTGTTCACCTGAAGATACAACTAGTTGCAAAAGTGCCACTTTTAGCTATTATTAATGCTAGTTCCTAGAACAGGATGAGTAAATGCAAAACAAAAAATTGTATTCAAGTATTTTTTTTGCTGATAGCTGGATTTGATCATAAAGAAACTTTTGAAATACTAAAATTAACTTGGATAAGAATTAACTAGGCATCCACCTTCATTTTTTCACCAACAGAAATGAGAAAGGACTGTCACCAAATCATAACTAGAAATAAGGTCCTCTTAAGTATTAGGTAAAGCTTAGACTTGGAGATAATGTGGGTACTGTGGAGCCACCTTTAATGGAAATCATAAGTGTGCAGCTGGCATAAATGCAACTTCCAATCAAGTATTAAAATTTACTCAATTAAGCAAGTAACTTCTGAATGTTGAATAAGCAACCTGGACAATCAGTTCAGAGAGTTGAAAAACCACGTCATTAAGTCACCTGCAAGATGCACCTGCAGTCTGAGTTTAGCATAGGAAGAATTAGAATTCGGGACAGTATCATTGCTAGATTTCTAAATTAAGTGCCCACATTTGCATGTTCTGCTACACACAGTTGGGCAGGCAATCACACATTTGTCTTCACGCTACTCATGTAAATTGGTATGTCAGTGCAAAACTGTAAGGTCCTGGGCAAATTAATTAGTGCACATATTATACAATCAATCAGCATTAGGTACCAGCCTAAACATTTGATCCATAGAAATAATGGAGTTTTTATTTCAATAGCTCTGGTACATTAATCAGGTACTAAACAACAATGAATCTAAGCATCTAAACTGTTTGGCTGTAATAACTTTAGAGGCAATCCTACTACTGGAGTAGCTAAATGCCAGTAATTAACTTGTATAAAATGAGGACAAATAAATACCTTTTTCGAAGTTTTTCTCTGTCTCAGCATCCTAAATTTAAAAGTTCAAATTCATCTGAGAGAACATTTTGAAAATTCAACAGTAGGAAAAGAGTGAGAACAGAATGAAGAGAAGTAGAGCAGGTAGGATAAAAGTAAAGCTGACACAGCTCCAGATGAAAGCAACAGACAGAAGGAAAACATGGCTTCACATTATTAAAGATAAACACACACACCATCAGAAACCCACACAGCTCAGCTTACATCTTGATCCTCCAATCAGAGCTAGACTGCAGACAAGAGACTTTTATTTCTGAGAATGTTTTTCTGGTTTGTCTTTTTAATCCCCAATACATGAAATAGCCTTTTTAGGTAGCAGAAAACTGAACTCTTTTAGGTAGCAGAAAACTAATGCATTTGTGCAAATAAAAACTGTATTATGAGTTTTAATCTAACCTACCATTTTGGTTAGAGTTTATTTCCCAGATTTTGGTGACATTCATACAGTCAAACCTCATGCAGGAAGTTCATACATTCACCAAGCTCCATCCACAGTCATTCATATGTCTTTGTAATGCAGAGGTGTTTTGTGTCTCAGCAGGTTATTGTTTAATGGGCTAATGCATATTTGTTAATGAAATGGTATTGTGGAAGTTCTATGGGGAGGCATGTTACCTGTAAAAAAAACCCACTTCCAAATATTAAAAAAGTTCTGCTTAGTCTCATGGTGGAGAAGGCTAACTTCACCCATTGATTTGAAGGGTGTTACACCAGGCCTTGTATAATTTAGCCCTATAAGCAATAGTATGCAATAATTACTATGGGAAAATCACCTTGCTGCTTTATTTTTGTGCAATTTGGAAAACTGGAATATAATTTTCACCCAAAAGAGTGACTACAGTTTGTTATTTTAAGCCCAGAGCTATGTATACCTTCTAATTGCAGTATCTTACCCTCTCACAATCAAAAATAAAGCACATGGTATTGTGAGAATATGTTCTATTTCTTTAAATTCTGCATGCCAACACCACACTCTTACCCTGGGGTTTTTTGTTGGTAGCTGGTGAATGAGCAACAAGAAAGCAGACCACTTCTGAGCCCCTCCATTGATGACTTTCTCTGTGAAACTAAAACAGAAGCTGTTGCAAGACCTGTAACATCAAATACTGCAGGTAATCAAAATTCTTTACTATCACTCACTAGAGAGAAATAATTTTATCTTAATTACAGTACATTTTTGTCAAGTGATTTCTTGATTTGTTACTATTTGCACAAAATTACAAGCTGGTATTAAATTATAATTGCTTCATCTATTAGTAGAAAAGCTTTGTTCTTTACATTTGAGGGCAAATCTGATGTGATCCAAGTTGCATATATTCTAGCAGATCTCTTATGTTGAAGTAAAGCGAACTTGTTTAAATTCAAGAGGAAGTACATACCAGTTTGACCAATTCTCAATCTGGTTTTGCAAAATTTTAACCTACGGGAAGCCTCATTTATCTGGCTTTATCCAAACACATTACTTCTTCCAGAAAGATTTTCTGTAATAAAAACTTGGATGGGATGTCAGAGAGAAGGGAAGAGGTATCAAACCAGTTTATCCAGGCTTGAGTCTGGTCACTTTATTAATGAAAGGATCTAACACATTTATTTCCTTTGTGTTGCAATGAGATAATAAGATAGTGAGATACAGTGATAAGAAGATGTGAGCACATAACAAAAAGTGATTCCTGAAAGCTTTTTGAATTATACTGAATTATATTTGAAGTATATTGTCCTTTTAATTGGCCTCGTCCTATTCAGTACAAGATTTTCCTTTGTGCAAAGGAAATCAAAGTGGTTAAGCAGATCAACTTAGATACAATAAAATCAGCGTAGCACTGCTATGTTCTATTGCTGTCTCGTTAAGTGACTTGGCTGGTTAGAAGCCATTTAATTAAAATCTATATACATGCAAATTATTAAATGAGTAATTGACAGCTGGGTGATTATCTTCACATCTAATTAATAAATGTCTAAAGCAATATGCAAGTTCTAATAGCAAAATCCAGAGCACTGAATTAAATAACAATAGTAAGTAATATTTTTTCCTTTTATATATAGCTAAAGATATCACAAGGATCAATAAAAATATTTCAGGTTGTTTAAGAGTGGTGCTTGTAACAACTATCTATAGATACTATATCTGCCTTGAATATATATCAGATTGGGGGGGATAATTTCAATTATTTAATAGCAAAATAAAAATTTCTTATTCTATGAAGACTGACGAAATTAACTGGTTTTCCAAGAACACAGATAAAGCATAGCAAGAGATTATACAAACTGATCAAAAACACATGCCCTATAAAACAATGATAAAGAGGGAGGATTTTTACCTTTTATGTGCAAAAGAATTTTTGTTACTCTTTAAGCAACTTTCAAATGAAGAACTGAGCCTGAACATGCCTTTCATGCTGATACAGTGCTTAATAGAAATAGCAGTAGAATTTATAACTATGTTCTATATTTATTCCCCAAAAGACAAACAGCAACAACGGTAGAAACCATTACTAAAAGTACCATTACTCCTTTATGATCCAAGAAATCCACCCTAGAAACTGTCTATTCTTTAGTTTTTCCCATAATGGTATGTAGCACAACAGTAGTGCCTTATGCAGCTGTTTCCACTGCTTGATAAATCACGGGATTAATCCAAATCTTATCTAAAAGTTCAGTTGTACAGGGAACTATCACAACATCAGAGCTAAGATGTCTTTAAGATTTTCAGAGGAAAAGCCTTTTATACAAACTAAGCTTTTTTAAACTGCATCCTGTTAAGCACCTGAAATCCCTAATAATCAATTTGAATATACTGGTCATCATCCAGGAAATATCATCAGCCAGGAAACTTGCTCTAGTCAGGTGCAAACACATTCGTATTTTTTTCCAGTTAAACCAAGTTTTTTTAAGTGAGCTGTTCAAATTAAAACAACATTGAATTCTAACATTTTGTCTCCAAGTATTATCAACAGGTCTGGATCTCTTGGATCTTAGTGAACCTGTCTTACAAAGCCAAAACAAAGCAAAGAAATCAGAGAATCCATCAAGAAGTGAAGGCTTAAAAGCTTCAATCCACAGAAAGAAGACAGACAATTCTGACCTTATAAGCGTGGATACTGAGCAGAAAGCCCAGACTGTCAGAGTTTCAGACAAGTCTTCACTAGATTTAGGTAAGAGGGTAGCTATATTATCAGTGCTAGATAGCCTTGCTTAGCACAAGTTTTTCCTTGCTACTATCACAAGATAATGAGCAGGACCAGAATTTTTGTTGCGCCAGAGAGGATAACTTTTGTTCCACGTTATAAACTACTTGAAACACATTAAACATTAAACCTGTTTTGCCTTTGCCATATTAACCTATGAAGTTACTAAATGTGCAAATTTCTTGCAAAAAATAATTTAGTCAGGGTAAAATGGTAGAAAAATCTTTAGGGGACTGACGAGAAATAGGTAAAGGACACAAAATCATCCAGCCCATGAATGTCCTTTTCAGAAACGCAGATGTCAGAAACACACATTAAATTTGTAAATACTACTTTATCTATGCATACAAGGAAAAAAAAAGTCCCTTCTCGATAGAGAGCTATGTTTATACAGGCTAAAAAAAAAATATAATAATCCCAAACACAACTTAATATCCTGCCAAGCATGATCTATAGATAAGATTTGGAAAAGATGAATTTAATTTAGTTCCATCCAAACAAAATTACTTGCACCACAGCTGAGAAATTTGCAAGGTAAATGTAATTTATACCGAGGTAGCAGATTTCCATTCATCAGCACAGAAATTCCTTTAGAGAGCTTTATCTTCAAACAGGAGGTAAACATCTAATTTTTGCAAAGCAAGTCCAACATATGACTGAATAATATGAGTTGCCTACGCAGACATTTTTAAATGGTAGTCACTAAAAAATTTTATTTTTACAATTCGACTATAACTGGGAAATTAAAAATATCCAAAGCCATCAAATAGTATAATTTTATCAACAGATCTAAATTACTTACAAATTACTGATTTTAAATCAGAGAGTCTCACTGACATCCTGACCATGAATACTAACAGAAAAAATGTTGTGAATTCCAAAATATTTTCATAGAATATCAGCTACAAAGGTGCACAACTTTTCTGTTTATTGGGCCTCAACTAAAATACAGTCTGGAGGCGCCATTTTCTTTATAACCTCTTAACAGAAGAGATAAAATTTTCTGCAGTAGTTTCTTTAAAAAAAAAAAAAATCTTGTTTTTTCTTTTCTTATTTTTCAGTTGATATTCAGACACAGCTAGAGAAATGGGATGATGTCAGTTTTCATGGGGACAGGAGTAGCAAAGCCCACCCTTCTGCAGAGCGAACATCGTCATCATCTAGAGCTCCATCAAAAGAGCTTTTATGGTGCAAATTTTTGCTTTCCTTACAAAAAATATTTCCAGTCCAGCTTTCTTAATTCACAGAAATGGTAGCTTCATGACAAGTCATATTATTAAGTCTGTTATGACTATGTTAAACGTGTTCAAGCAGACATTTTGGGCAATGTATCATAAGCAAGTACACTATATAATTTCATTTTGCCAGTAATTTTCAATGTTTTGAAAAGCAGCAGGTGCAATTAGTAAATAAATGGTGGTGAGAATTCTACAGAGGCATGCAGTGATCTAAAACCAGCTACAAAAGTGAGTAAAATAAGTAAAAATGGATACTTGCCAGTGATATGACAGTCACTGGATATCCATTGTATTTTGGTTTTGCTACCAAGAGGGCAGAATTTCTGTGTATAAATGGAAGAAGCAAGACAAAATATCCAAGCCAAGTACTACTTCTTCCAGGCAGTTCAACTAAAATTGCAGGGGATGTAAATGAGGGAAGGACTGGACTTTGCCTTTGGGAACAGTTCATTTAGATTAGGTCTGCTGCCTTCCTGATATGTAAGCAACACTCATTCACTACATTATGTATCACTATAATTAGCATTTTCATACACTAGAAGCAGTATTCTGAACAAACATTGCTTATCCTATATCTTAACCTGCACTTTATCAGGGTGTTTCATTAACTTAAAGCATTACATGTTTTACTCAGTGAACTCGATTTTGGTAATCAGGGTTTCATTTTCTAGGAAGAAAGACTATTAGGATATTGTGGCACAAAAATGCACATATGCCAAGGTGAAGTTTTGTAATGTGGTGGTGAATTCTTAGATACTGACTGCAGATACAGTCTTGTGTCATTGCTTAACCTCATTCTGCCTGGCTATGAAATAGAAGCATAGCATTAGAGGCAAAGTCTTCATCCCATCATACTAATTTCATGCCAATACATACCATGGACTCTACTGGTGAATCAGGCCTGGCTGTTCTGTTGTATTAACTACTGTCTGCATATGATTGAAAAGGCTAAGAGTGGGAACACTGAGAAGGGTCCAGGCACTTTTGATAACTGCAAATAAAACAATTCAGTTAAAAGAAATAACCTAATTAATCAGTATGTGCTTATGAACCTGAAAGACATAAGGAAGCATGCCTTAGTATGCAGTGATAAGTATGTAAATGCATTGTTTCTAGGTCCACAGAAAACAAAACACAGTCTGAACTGACTAATGTCAAGAGTGCCTTGGAATCCGATTCAACATCAGAATTAGAACTTGCATCTACAACACAGGTAAGAGGATACGGTAGATTTATTAACAATAAAAAGACAAGCAGGAATTGCACCAGTGGTTATCTGTTCACATTCTGGAAGAACTATTTAAGAGATATTTTCAGGATCATCAATTATAGAAAATCATACAACCAAATCTTCACAGAGCTTCCAAATTAATGTTATGAAAATAAATCTGCCAGTCTCAAACATTAAGTTTAATACTGCAGTGAACTGTGACCCTCCTGTACAGAAAGACTTCAAACTACGATTTGTGGCATCATCTTTTATCCATTCCTCTAGTTCTCAAAATTCAAACTTCTAGTTGCTCCCTCTCCTTGTCATATATCTATTCTCAAGGTCTTTTGGTAAACCAGGAGTCCCCAGAACTGGAAAATGGCTAAGAAATACAGGAAAGAATCATTAGACCAACTTTCATTAGCAATTTATCTCCGCAGGAGGGAGAGCAGAGTGGGCCAAGAACATTTTCGTGCTGGAATAGAAACACTAATGAAGAAGACTCTGGGTTGAAAGTTTCTAGATTTGCCTGATTGCACTGTCATATTGTATTTTAGACAAGACTTTGTGGAAGTTATTACTCAGAGTTGTATGGGTTTTACATATGCATGTATGCATATATATGTACAAATATGCATTATATATTGCATAGATCAGGTCGCTATACACCTTCTTACCCACTTCCTATTTTTTAACCGAAAAGTTTCAAGTTCAGCTGATGCCACTGGTAGGGGGAGGAGATGTTTGGTGGATTAACTTTTAGTTGAAAATAATTTTCTCCTCTTCCACAGCTATTTTTAGTCCTGGACTTCAAAACATTTCTGTCAGATGGAAAATCTGGAAATTAATGGAAAATAAAAGCCTCACTTGAAATTAGAAAAATGAGACATCAAATTTGCAAATGTCTTTCCTGAGATTGTGCACGGAAGTGGTTTTTTTTTGGAGAAAATATAAACACAACCAAGTTATCAGGATCCATTCCTGTGTTTTGACTAGGAAAAAAAGTCTCCTTTACTTCCCTGCCATCTCTACATTATAAACAAGAGCTTTTCCCCTTTGGAAAGCCTAACACTAGTTGTAATGCATGATACCTCTCCTGTCTGTGCAATAGATTTATACATTTTAGTAATGGAAAAGGTCTATTGCATAATATCATCCTATTGAGACAGACAGTGTGTTTTCACATGCTTTTGATAAGCTTATCTTTAAGTACCTCTAACCCCTTTTTAGGAAGCTGCTCCTCAGCCTAATAGATCTAAATGCCAGGAAGTTTGTGCTCAACCAAGATGTGTGTAAATCAACTAGACAGTCACAGAATTTAAGTGCTGTGGCTTTCTGTAAAAGCAGTTACAAATTTAGTATTTAACATAGCTACTTTGTATGGTCTATTTCCTGTTTATCTTCCTGTTTATCTTTACTAGAATAACTGCAGAGGCAAAAATCCACATTTTTAATTCAGTGTAAGTTCAGTGAGCTGAGTCTCCATACTATTTTCCAAAATGACTGGTATTTCAAAATAAAAATATGTGAAGTTGAATCAGCCAACTTGAAAGAGAAGCAGAGTATAAAATTATTATCTGTTGTCCTGGTATATTTCATGTTTAGTTTTATCGCAAGCTGCTTTTTTTTCAAACTTGTGATCCATTCAAGTCATGAAGTGTTGTTAAACTGGTAATCAGTAGTGCAGAGAAGTGACCTGAAGTGGGATTGTTTTCTTGTTCCAAGGAGTTTACTTAGAAATTTAGTATTTTAATTCACTGCCTCCTTTGTCCTGCTTATACTTGGACTGTCAAAAGTTGTCATTTCTGAATGAACACACTCATCTGTCTTGACTGCATTCTTAATCTGCTTGTAAAACAAATCACGTTAGAGCTTTTATCAAAGCATATGCTTTCTATAGTTTGTCCTCTATAGATCTTGCCTCTCTCATTTACGGGTAACTTTTGCATATACAACAGATTCTACCGTACCCTCAAGATTTCATCATGTCAAACTTGCTGCAGTTTTCCATCAGCAGTTTCTCAATCACCTTCATCACTCATCTTTGACATGTTAGATTTAGTTCCTCAGAGTGAAATACTAAGTAACTAGATCATATTTTCATTAAAATTATGCAATCTTCTTAACAAAATCCTGTGTTTACCAGCACTTATGCCAACACCAAATCACTAATATAAGCTTTGAATTAATAAGGAAGAAATGTGTTTGAAGGCTGAACGGGCAATAGCATGGTAGCTGTCACTGGGTGCGGCCCTCTTACTTCTAAGCATTCTACTTGCATTATATGTTGCCTATTATTAACCTGTAAATCGCATTGGCCTAAAGTATCTTTGTTCTTTATTTTATCTGCCATTCTGGAAAGTTCCTTGCTGCGCTTTTATTAGTGCTGAGATACCTACGGTGTTTGGGTGTTTTTGAAGGCTTATTTTTTCTCTTATAATTACAAACTGTGGACGGAGATAATATGTTCAATTGTATATGCATGAAGTCTGCTCATATTTTAACTTTCTAAATACCTCCTTGGGCATTTGTGATATTTTATTGCTCACACAGAATGCATACACAGAACCCCTGACATGCTAAACAACCATACCTGATTCTAGTATGTCAGCACTCTCGGATAAAGTAATACACAAAGCTCATAAATCTTAGAAACCTGTAGTTTGGGGCAACAATATTTAAATAAAGAATTTATTCCCCATTTCTCCCAGATAAGACTAATGGCCCCAGTTCTCTTTGAATGTGCCAGTTAATTTAATGAAAATAAGAGCTACAAGGGACAGATTTATCTCATTATTTGAAGACCTGCTCAAAAGTTAAGACTATAATTTAAGCCTCTCATCAACAGTTAAGGTCCAACAGCACATAAGCAGACAACAAGCGCAGGAAAGTGTGTGCAAATGCATTGGAATGGAAGATTTTGTCCCTGAAGACAGCAGCCAGTGATCAGCTACAGCACCTCCATGGTAGAGTGGTGAGCATATCGAGCCACAGTCTATGCAGAGTGTTCATGCCTCAGACATACCCATTCCACCCTGACCTCTTACCTGCCTTGGGCTCCCCTTGAGGGAGGGAGCTGCAGAGTCCCACTCCATCACCAGCTGGAGATGTGAAGTTCTCCAGTGCCAGCACTCCATTCCCATCCCCTCTCTCCTGCGCTAGCAAAAGGCAGCATGTTTGTTTTAAGTGAGGTCTTTCACTTCTCACTCAGAATATGACTGCATTGCTTACATCCAAATGCAGCTTATATGGGTCTTATTAATTACTTCTTTCCCCTCTGGCTGTGCATCTAATGGAGGAGAAAGCATATTTCTGAGGGGAATATGGGGGACAGTGTGTATACTGACACACTGGCACAGATGTAGGGGACATCGGCATTTTTTGTTCTTTTCCCCTTCACCTCTCTACTGCCCCAACAAGCTCACTCACCCCTTCTACAGCACTGCTCAGTCTGAGCGTCATGATTTACAGTATTGTCCTTGACCTAAGGAAACTGCAGTCACTGGAAACAAAAGATTAAGAAGTTGAAGTAATCAAAGTTTGCAAGAGCCAACTGATAAATAATGAAAAGCCTAGCAACATAACTAATGTCTAGCAACAGAGTTTTGTGTCAAGAAACCAAATATAATTCTTTGATCAGATTACAGGTCAGGTTGATAAATGTTGCTGTGTGATATTCTGAAAGATGCTTGAATTAACTTACTATATTCTGATTTTAAAATTAGCACCATACCATATGAATAAAGCAGCTGTTAAACAGATAAAAAAACTGGCTAACCTAAGAACTCAAGAACAGTAGTTATTTACTAGGAAGTGCAGTCACATAGGGGCTTTTCTGCAATTCCAAAGAGAAACCATGGTCTTTGGTTTTATTGATCGGAAAATAAAGATGCAAACTATTCCTGATTAAATTGGCATATAATGCAAAAATGTAATGAAAAATATGTAAATAAGGGAGTCAGACAGTCTTGATCTGATGACCAATACATCTGTACAAAGACATATTCCAATATAGTCACAAAATCATACATTTCAGAACAAGAATGCAGGCTCTACTTACAACATTATGCTGAAAGGCAATTTGAAAAGAATCTATAGTTCAGAGTGTATGAGGATGTCAGCATGACAACACATGTGGTGCTGTAGCTAGAAGAACATGCAGAAGCAGGCATAATTAGTGGGAGACAGGCAATCACCCCATTTCTGTATAGAGAAACAGCAAGACAGATAAGTGGAATATAGGGTTTGGTTTGGTTGTCTGTATGGCTATTAAAAAAAATACAGCTATAAAAAAATAAAGAGGGAGAATAAAAGAGACACAAAAAAGGCTGAAATCAGAATAAAATGCCAAATAATGAGGTAATTTAGAATCTCAACCTCTTTATATCCTTTAAAATACAGTAAAAACCTGATTCAAGACATCATTATCTTTCCAGAGAGAAAATACCAGGTACTAAAAAGTTCCTTAAACTACTGGAAAAAGCGTAAAAAGTGATAGTTGGAAACTGAAAGGAAAATTAATAAGAAAAACAAGGACAGCGATTAAATGAATTTGCAAATAAAGTAATAAGATTAAGGTCTCTTGATAACTTTAAATTAAAACCATACACCTTCCTCAAAGACACATAATCCAGACAACCTCAGTTTATTCTCTGTGGAACATCAGTTTCAGCTTGCAGATATTGAGTGACAAATACTGTCATATGATATATAAACAAATAGATGACTTGAATCAGTTGTTGCTTCTTCCCTAAACTCTATTATTCAGTAAAATGACTGGTTTGTGTATAGGAGTGGGTTTCGGTATGTTTTTAATGACAACCTGGTAACTCTTCCTGGCCTCACCAAATCAAAAAATACTTTTCCAACAAGACAGATCAGAGACAGTCAGTGTGAAAGCAGAAACAACAGATCCTCAGTGTAGATCTTCCCTCATGGTCTGTGCTTCCTGTCACTTGCAGCAAAGTCCAGAGGCCAACACAGAAGAATACATGCAGTGCCCCTCACCACCACCTAGTCTCACAGAAATTGTGCAGGATCATTCTCTTCTAACCTCATGTGTATCATCAACCCAGTATATATTTAACTCATCAATCTAGCAGAGAGACCAAAGACTCAGGAACAAACAGAAACTGTAGAGTTAGATTGACAAACAAACGTCATCTCTTCTAGGTAAAAATCCACACAGACATACCTATTTGACCATGCATTGCACATGACTTATATGTCTGTGATGTTTCACCCCAACAGTGCACATTCCACTTGCAGTTCCAGCCCAATATGTGTGAAGTGAGCAGAATTAGTGTTTTAGCAATGTGGTTCAATGACTATTACAAGTACAGTCATCAGAAATATAATAATATAAATTAATACATTAGGGACCATGGTCAGGCAAATGGCTAATGCGTTTAACCTCTGACAACCATGAGGGAAGGGATTGGCAGTCAGAGCTCTGCTTAGCAAAAAAGCATTTTGTGCTTTCCTATGCCATCACTGAATACTGTTTGGTTTTGTACTGGGCCTTTTGTGCAAAAAAATAAATAAAAAGTTTTTAATAAAAGAACAGGGAGAAACTTGTCATGTGCTTCCAATGGGATTGACTGATAGTAAGGCATAGAAAAGAGAGCTGCTGACTGTAAAAAGCATCTGTGCTTCCAATGAAATCTGTAGCAACTGTGACTCTCCAGTGTGGTCTCAAAGCAGAATCTGAAAGAAAAACACAAAATATACAGGGAAAATTAGATGTTTTCTTCCTGGAGCATACACAGTGGAATACATTGCCATAGTCATATTACTGGAGAAGGAACAATTAAGGTAAAAGTCTTACATAAAATAATCAGCTCCTCCCTTCGTAGCCCAACTCTCGCATTGTCTTTTCTTGGAGGTCTCTATGTCTTTCACACATCTTGAGTAAAAATAAAAGTCTGGAAAAGATCAATTCCTCTGCTTCCTGTGAGGAATGATCTCTGCTACAGTGTAAGAGAATTCAGGAGTTCGTGCAGGGATACAACTGGTTTTGCCCAAGCACAAGGCCATTTCAGGCTGTAGGCAATTTAAGGAAATAACTCAGAAATGTGGCAGAGAGTATATTATCCCTTTCTGATTTCTTCTTTTCTCTTTTAGGCACGATCAACTAAGGAGCAGCGTTGGGGAGGGCCTTTACTATCCAGAAATCACTCTTTGGAGGAGGAATTTGAAAGAGCAAAGGCAGCTGTTGAGGTATTGCTCCATTTACTGCTTTCATTTGCAGCTAATGTTCTCTGGATTTCTTATCTTGCAGCGCAGGTATAGGAGAAAGTTGGAACTGGATTGTTTAAAGCAGAGATAAGATACATTGCCTGGAGTTACTCTTTTAAAATAGTTTCTATCTTAAAAAAAAAAAAAAATAAATAACTTAGCTATAAATGAAGATTAGACAGAACCAACTTCTTAAGCTCGACTTTTATTGCTATAGCAAGTAGGTCAAGAAAAATTCCCCATAAATGTAAGTACTTCCAAACTTAAAGTATGAGTGAAATATATTTTTTTCCCAGGAACTGAATATGTGTGTTCAGTTATTTAAGCTCAGACACAAACCAGTTCTCCACAGTGAAAATGGAATTCAGAATCACTGATAAGCAGGATGATTACCTGGTGTCATGGATAGCTGCATGTATAGCAGTAACCACACATCAATTTTTATAATTAGTGGAAGAATGTTAAACACAGGAGTACTCATTTCCTAACAGATCAATTTAGTTTGAAAGGTGCAAGTATTTGGATAGCTCTCCTATTGCACTTCTGTTTTTTTTCACTAACTACTTTTCCAACATGAAAAATGCCTCGAGTGTTGTCCTACATCACTAGTCCCAGGTGAGATCCCAATCCTGTCTAGAGGCAAGATGGCATATATAGTTTTTTTAACAGAAACAAAGAAAAATTAAATACAACTATTGATCTTGAGAATCAAATCTTCTCAGGGGTTCAGTCAGTAACCCTTCAAAATCCCATCACCACAAAGAGCAAAAGCAGCTGCATCCAACACAGGACAAAAGTTCAGTTTGCCTTATGTAACAGCCACTGAAACGAGTTTTTTTGGGGGGAAGGATAAGGCTGTGAAACTGGTTCCTCAAAACTGATTATTTTTGACATAAACTGCAGTCCCATTAGTCTCAAAACATCTAGAACACTTCAGGGATAGTTGGATTTAGCTTTAAATTTTAGTGCCTGTATTTTAATACTCCTCTAACTCAAGTTTTATACCACTGTAATTGCAGTGTGGCAGTTGAACTATTCTAGATTAATAGTGGTTGATTACAAACAAAACAAGGCCAAAATCATATGCTGGCTTCTAGCTAGAATCAGGATTTCTCATTTACAAAGTTAATTTAATTTTCTTGATATGGTAAGGTAAGACTGCATGGTTTCTACCATGTTTTTGTAGTATTTTACTGGACACCAAAAGATGTCTTAGCGTACAAGGCTAAAATGAACACAATCAGCAAGCTAGCTGTTTTATGAACTATAAGCTGAGAGCATTTTTCTTGTATTTTCTGAGTGCACTGTTTTTTCTGATCAAATGGATTCTTTATAAAAATCTGCTGGTGACACTGATCTCACATATCATACACATTTGCTCCTGGTAGGAAAGGAGAGATTTGCTTTCAGATTGCCCCTGCTTAAAATGCTCTAGATGTTACTAATTGACTAATTGCATTGAAGACTGATCCTTAAAATGGGACAGGTTGTGCTGTAATCTGTGATTGTGATTGTGACACAGGGAATCTGATGATGGATATCTTTGTGTTACAGTTACTGGTTAAGCAAATGATATCAGTACTCTTGCAATTGCCAGAAACTATGGGTGATGGGGAGTTCTCAGGCATTCAGCAGAAAGAAAAATTAGTTGAGGCCAACAACAGACTACAAGATATTACTGAATTACTTTACATAGTAAAGTACGAAGGAAAATTTATAGTAAAAAATACACCTGCACGTTAAAAGGTCATTCTGAGGCAACAGATTGTTAAATGCTTTAACGTAGCCTCACAAACAGCTATTAAAAAGAATCTAATTAAATGCTTCCCTAGCCGTGCAGCTGGCAGTCTTAAATTATTTTTTTTTGCTTAAAATAGAAACTTGGCCCAGGTAGTTAAAATGTAAAGGAAAGGATTCTTCAGGATCTTATACAGCAGTTATTTTCATTTGCATATGAAAAGGGTCGAATTTTCATCATAGCTAAAATGAAGTGCTAAGAAAGCTAGAGTGATTGAAATAAATTGCAGCCCATCTCAGAAAGATTAGTACTTTCTTAAATGGAGAATACAGTTCACAAATTTATTCTTTAGGCTTTGGATATTCCTGTAATATTCTTCAACTGGGAAATCTCCAAGTGGCAAGATTAGCCAGAAAACTGATGCAGAAAAGGAAGCAAATCTCAGGTTCTTTGTGGCCTAGTTCAAAAGGAATTAATTAACAATTCAGTAAATGAAGACACCAAACTTTATCCTCCACCCAATACTCACTTTAGAGCTTTGGGAATGGTTTTAACATGTCAAGCTTTGAGATTAATGTAGATCTGCAGGGTAATTCTTTCATAAGAAGGTTTAAAGATGTCTATGCTATTGAGGAATCTTTTAAGAATAAAGAGGTAAGTAAATCAGCTTTTTACATGAGATGGTGCAGATTCCCTTGCAGTGATTGGGTGTTTGCAGACTTTGCTAACTTTTCTGTCATTCTGGAAACTGGATATTTGATTTTTGCATCATCCTTTTGCTATAAACGAGGGAAGCACAGATAGCCTAAAGTCTTTGTGATTTCCAAGTGCCAGTGCCATACCAATTATGTTTTAATGTAATCTTTCTAATAATTAACTGTTTTACCAAACATTGTTACTTCTGAATTTTTTAAAAATACAAGCATGGGGATTCAGGTCCATCTGGTACCTATATTCTGTTAAAATTATTTTTCTCATCCACCATCCTATTGGCAACAAGTTAAATAAAAAACCAAGAAAGTGCAAATAACTTCCAACTGAGAAATGTTTCAGAAGGGAAAAAAAGCAATTTTGATATTTTCTTATTCCGCAGTTCCTTGATGTAGTGATGAAATTGCAGATGCAACACTGTTTTGTGAGCTTACTCAAAAGAAATTTTGAGCTGTCCTTCTCAGCATCATTTTATTTACACCACCGTGCCACAAGAGCCATCTGCTGTATACTGTTAGAAGCATCAGACGTATTACAGCTAAATTATGAGACATCAGTAGGAAGAAGATGGGATTAATTTATTCTAGACTGGGAAAACATAGTCCAGAATCATCAGCTTTGTGGTTCCCATGAATACCAATTAGAATACTTTCTGTACCTATGTTATTCCTGTGTCACTGTTTCAACATCCCTTTTGGATGTACCCAAGATTGCCTAAAGCACATTTTAAACTGGGACCTCGGAGCTTAAGTATTCGGATGTGTTTACTTGGTAGTCTCAAATAACAATGGGAACCTTTGCCTTGATATACATTATATCTCTAAACTTTACTAAAAAGGCATATTTAAATTTTGTTTTGAGAAGATATCAGCTAAGGAAATCTTATGTTAGCACATAAATTTAACTTACCATGTCTTTCACATTGAAGAGTATGTTGATGTGGTAATTCAAAGAAAGAGCAACCACAGAACCTTCCTTTCTTATGCATTCTTCAAGAAGGAACACTGCATATTAATTTTTGGCAGTACAGGACAGGCAAAATTCTACTGTAAATGTTATAAAAATAGGTAAATTTAGAAATCAGCCAGCAATATTCAGAAAGTACACCACCCCACACCACCCCCTTTCTTTGTATCATAGGAAGCAAAGAGCATGGAAATATTTTGCTTCACATTGTTTAACTGTTTCAGCATGTTTTTAAATACTAAAAATAAAAATAGCATCTTCCACAAAATGCAGAATTTTCTGCTTGGAAGTAGTGAGGCAGTATGAACATTTTTCCTGGTTGTCATTCCACTTAACTGCTGCAGATGATCTGAAAACGTGTTAAATGTGTTCAACTGGTCTGAAAACTTTCAGTATGTCCAAAGTAATTTGTCAGCATTAAGGTAGCAGAAACATTGAAATGAGATAATTGGCACCAGTCACATAGCAAATAGAATTAAAATTAAATCTAGGAGTCTTGATCCAAAGCCAGATTATCTGAAATACTCAATAGTCATTTAACCCTTCTGTCACTGAAGTCATAGAAAAAACTGCTACTACGGACAGCTGAAACAGACATAGCCCTTTAAACAAAGTCTGTGTAATATTTATAGTCCTCTTAGTCAAGGACATTAAACAGCTCTGCTACTGACACTACTGTTTGACACAGCAATATTATAGCATTTTACCAGGTGCCATAATTGGGCATGATCCAGTTGCTCAGTGCAGCTCTGCTATACCAGTTGTGGAAACCCCACATTCTCGGTGTACTTCGAAAACTGTAGCTGGGACATAAGCCCATTTGGCCCAAACAAGTAAATCTTTGTTTATATTTGCAAATTAGCAGCTGGGTTCTGGCCTGTGTCCGAGTGGCATGTGATGCGCTGAGACACATTCTAGCAAATCACGTCTTCTCCCCATTATATTTTTTCTCCACCTTTCGCTCACTATAGACAGACATTAAGCATGGCTACTTGATGCATAGTAATTCATTAGCTTTTTAAGTGGAGTATGCACATAGTGAACCTCTCTGTGAATTATAAAAATGTAATTAAGCAGCTAAATTTGAATTTAAGTCTTGAAACCACTTACATACTTGCTTACAATCTGCAGAAATGTGTTTTCCAAATGCTGGCGCTGTATCAGATATGTTTTAATGTAATCTTGCTAAAAATCAGCCATGTTTTACCAAAAAATTGGTACTTTTGAATTTCTTAAAAATGCAAGCAGGGGGATTTAGGTCCATCCTGTACCTATATGAATCAAACCAGTGATTCATAATGGATTACTGTGGGAAAAATACAAGCAAAAAGTCTAATATAAACATTATATATATACACTTATAGAAATATCATTAATTCTATAAGATTAAGAAGGCATTATTATTATTGTTCAATAGTGTTACTAATATTAATCTGTAGGAAAGGGAAATTTCCAGTCCTTTACCTCCTCATGAATCTCAAAATTACTGCCAGTAAAAACATGGTCAAGTAATTTTTTATTCAATGCATTGCAGATTTGCACTGAATGCAAAACAGTTGATAGAGACATCTGTTGAACAAGGTAGTTTAATGGATTCAAGTGCCTCTGGTCGTGGCTGATATGAGTAAAAGAGGGAGTGATCTGATTCATTATCCTGTCCTTTTCAAAATCTAAATGGACATTTCAGCGTAATTTTTCAACTATTTATAAGACAGTTTCCTTCAAATTTGGAATGAAAGCAAATTTTGAAACCTTGGAAGTTGTCATGTAACAGAGTTGTCAAGTTCTGTTCATTCCAATGACAAAGAGTGAAATCTCCTCTGCAGGAGTGAATGATTCACATTCGTTTCCTAATAGAATCATAGAATCATAGAATAGTTAGGGTTGGAAAGGACCTTAAGATCATCTAGTTCCAACTCCCCTGCCATGGG